>JANHGO010007713.1:0-17597 GCA_024606505.1 Aquila spilogaster
TGTTTTTCAAATAAAGCCATTTTTGCCCTTTTCTGCACCGCCTGCTGTATCCATCACATTGATGCAGTACAACAGAGCATGAGAAGAAAAAAGTCCATACAAGTCAATGTTTATGAAGCATGCATGACAAAGCTAGTGATAAAAGTCATGAAAAAAAGATAAGATTATATTTTCTAATTTTCCATTAACTGTACAATAAAAAAATCAGAGACACAACCCAAGTAATGGGGATAAAAGTCATTAAAAAGCTGTTTTATTCCCTGAAAACTAGATATGAGCAATTTAAATTTTACCATTCCATTCTGAGTTCACAACCTAAACATTCCTTTTTCATTTTCCATTCCTGTGTATTATGTAGTATTTAATATTCATTTCACTGCTAGCGGAATATCATCTGCAGCACAACTAAAAGCAAGAGTGCATGAAAACAGCTTAGATGGGCTTGGGGACATGACACTAACATGCTGGAGAATTGCTGTTAGAAGTAATATTGTACTGTGAGAAAGATTTAAATGATTTTATAAATAGTTATCTTTTCCTCAAATTTTTATCATCATTCTGCCTATACTGAAGAAAATGCCTGCATTAAACTGCATATTATACTCCTAGTCACGTCTGTGCCATAGTCTGGCTATGACAGCCATGACAGCTGTTATCTTCTGAACATTCTTTCACACAAGATGACTGCATTTTGCAAGGCTGTTAACATCTCAGTGTGTAAAAAGTTTGTAACCTACTTCTGAAGCTCACATGCAGAAAATGCATACTGTTCCTTTTTACGTTATCATCATTCTTGTTAAAAGTTTATTTATAACCATAAATATGAAATTAATGCGCAAAATATTTTAGTGATTTTTCCCACTCTTTCCTCGATTATTCAGCTACTACACACCTTAGATAAGGTTGAGTTTTTTTACATTCTTCTCTTAGGAAAACAGTCTAATTTATCGTATTAAAACTTATGTCTTCTATTTAGCAATTGAACTGAAAGTAGACAAGCTTCTGTAGTTTTGAGCTCACGTCAAACCAGAGAATACTGGATAACACTACAAGAGCAAGTGATAACACAGTACATATCAATATGAAATGACTAGTTGTCTTCAGCTTACAATGAAGTCAATAGGAGATAATGCCAGTAGAGTTGCTTAGTAGGCTGTTGACTATGGCATTAATAAGGTTGTTAGTGTCCATAAAGACATGTTGTCATCACACAACATAAGACCCTAGAGAGACATCCAGTGGTATCTATTTTAAGCAAGCAAGAATACTTTTAAAAAATGTGTAACTTCATAAAGCGTAAAGTTTTTTTTTTTTTTTTTTTTTAAGGTATTTGAATATTTACCATTGTTTCTACAGGAATATTAAGAGAATCATAGAATGGCCTGGGTTGAAAAGGACCTCAAAAATCATCTTGCTTCAATCCCTCTGCAATAGGCAGAGTCGCCAACCACTAGACCAGGCTGTCCAGAACCACATCCAGCCTTGCCTTGAATGCCCCCAGGGAAGGGGCATCCACAACCTCTCTGAGCAACCTGCTCCAGTGCATCACCCATCCTCCTAACCTGAATCTCCTGTCTTAGTTTAAAATCATTCCCCCTTGTCCTATCACTATCAACCCATGTAAACAGTCGCTGAGGATTAAAAAAAATTCATTACAAGTGGAAGCAGTGGAAATGATGCAGAAGCTTAATTTAGTTTATATATGATTAATAATACATATAATGAATACACTGTAATATGTAATTTAATTATTCAAACATATATTAAAGAATAGCAAGATAAGGAATGCTATTCAATATCTGATATTCTGCTAAAAAACTTGTATCTGAGGGAAGTGAGCTTTGGAACTATCCATAAAGTGATCTTTATGAACTATCCTTAGAGACTTTTAACTATTTAGATAAAACCCTCCTGTGTACATCTTAATTTTCTACTTACCTTGCTACCATTTCCTTTTCCTTATTTGATGCATATCCACTGCTACTGAGTGTTTTTGTTGGAGAAGACAGGAAGTACAAGCAGTGATTTGTGAAGTACTGATCAACTAATGGTAAAAGAACCTAAGAAACAGAGATACAAAATGTGCTTTTCATAGAGCCAATGATAACTTGTAGCAACAATGATCTGATTGGTTAAAGTTAATTCAAAGTATTAGAGAGATTCTGTAATGGTTGTACTTTCTCATTCCAGACACGGAGTCATATACATTAAAATCTGAAGTATTACAATTTTAATTAAAAGTTACATAAATATTACACAGTGTAACACAGATCTGTCTATTTTGGATCTAATACTACAGGGTTACTCTTCTCTCATTCAACACTGATATTTATCACTAAAGTAAGAGGAATTTTCCTCTCCACTGTTGACATAATTGCCCAGATATAAAATGAGAGGGCTTTTTTTTAAAGCTCCTAAATAATCCTAAAAATCTGATTATTGACAACATTTGTCTTAGTATATTTACAACACAAATGTGTAAGAAATGACTAAGCAATAATTGAACAATACTATTACTTCAGTGTATTCTGAGTAAAAGAAAAATTCAGAAATACGTTCAGCATATTTCATTTCATCTAATAAATAAGCTGCTTTTAACTTCTATGTTCATTCTCACAAATAATCCTTTCCAACAAATATACTGAAATATTTTGAAATATTCTGAAATATTTCAACATATTTGCTGGATTCAAATATTTTTGAACATATTTGGAAATATCTTTTAACAACATACCATTCACTGCTTAACAGGAAAAAAGTAGGAAAGATATATTTCTGTTACCTGAAAAGCAGTCTTAGATTACAGAATTCCACATTCTGTACAATGGAATGCATACCTACATTACTTGAAATACTAAGTCACTTACTTTGGCAAAGAATTTTATTTCTTGGTCATGTGGAGATTTTTCAGTTTTTCCACTGGTAACAATGGCTTCTGCAAGGATACAATAAGGACATGAATAAGATTTGTCTAATAATAAAAAACACAACAGCTCTTCAATATAACCTTACAGACTTAGAAATAAAATCAAAACAGTAGAAACCATTCAGTCAGTTACTGGCTAAGATGTCCAAGAACTTGATCTACAAATTAAAATACAGAATTACAGTTTCTTGAAGGCAATAAAACCAGTAGTCAATACAAATTTAGACACAGCACTTAAAATACTTAAATATTAACTTGAATTATTTCCAAAATAAAATCGGCAACTTACCCAAATGTGCAATGAACTCTTGAGCAGAGTCAACATATTTTAAAATTTTCTTCAGAAACTTAAAGGCAAATCTCTTTTCCATGGATGAAGCATCCAAATCCATGTCATTCAGACCCCTATTAGAAAGTATTAAGATAAATTGCACTGATAAAGATGATAGCATTTATATTTATTTTTATATATTTACAGTATAATGTAGCATTCCATTCCTTATAATCTTCTTCTCCATATGGTAAATTTTCATAAATAGCAGAAAATGACCTCCCTCAGCAACTCTTAGATATGCATCTAAAATATAAGTGTTTTAACGTAAGAACTTCAGGGAGATGTCATTGCACAAATGAAAACATGGTACATTTCAAGCTAACAAAGCAATGCATTGGTAACTCCATTTCTGCTACTGGCAGTTTAAAGGGCCAAAAGCTTGGGAAGTATGCAACTACAGCTTAAAAAAGATCAGCCTATCTACGACATTTTATTTCAACTATTCACTGTCACAATTTGTTTTTATCCTTAAATTTAATGAAAGAAAAACTGAAGTCAAGATGACTTAAACTTTTGAATGAAAACATAAATGTAAGTGACAAACTACTATACTATTCAAAGTATTGCTGAAAATTTTCAGCAATATGTGATACTTTCTGAAGAAGCATATATTGTTCATTCCCTGAGATACATTCATGACCTAAGTCATGACTGCTGAGTGCAAAATGAAGAGAAATAAAGGTATTTGTGGTTTGTTGTGCCTAGTTTTACAATATCAATTTTTTTTTTAGAGACAAATCAAACCTACCTCAATGAAGTTCTAAAATTCTTTAGGATCACAGAAAAAGAGAGTTTGGAAGGAACTTCTAAAAGTCATCTAACTTACAAAAAAATTTTGCTCATGAAGACATTGTAATTAAAAAAATGCTTAATGCTAGCAAAATTGCAATTTTGCATGTGTCCAGTTATTTTGATATATTATAAATAAATGCAGGTAGCATAACCCACAGTTATATCATCGAAAAACAAAAATACAGTATATCAATAAACTATTTCTATGTTGACAGAGTAAACCCCCACAGGCTAGCATACTTCCAGGTAATAACATCTAGTAATCTCTTTGAACAAGTTAAGGAGGAAGTGCCCACTAAACAGCCACTTTGTCTTACTTCAGAGAACTCAGAACATTTTTCTTGAAAACTATGTTAACATAGGCATTTTCCTGCAGCATCAGACCTCAGATTTATTTTCCCATAATCATGCTAACAGCTGCTAATTGCTAATTTAGAAGTTTTGAATAATCTGTTTGCTGAATTATACTGATGTTGCATGTTGTATTTACTGTGATCACAGACTTATTAAAAAGATTAGCTGTCTTCACTATTTCAGATGGGTCTTTCTCAACATAAAAGTAACAAGGACTTCGATGTACAGAAGACATGTCAAATATTAATTATGTTAATACCTAACAGAATGCAGTGAGATGAGGAAAACTGTCATTGTTTGTGCACTGAATGCAAGCAAATAGTTCAATAAAATAAGAATCTTACCGAGATATGATTATGCCATTCACTTGAAGGAATTTAAACAGCTCTTGTGCCTTTTCACGGTCCCGTGATTTCTCCTTGGCTGTCAATGTGTCATAAGGTACCAGTAAAGGATGACTGCCCCCACCTGTGGTGAGTTGAGAGAACTGTAAAGTTTCTTTTTTCCTAAGGTTTATCTTTCTTCAAATACAAAAGCTATTAAATTTAGATTGTTTTACACTGTCTTCTTTCAGACAGTTTTTTCTCCCTCATTTCGTCTTTTTTTTTTGCATCATTCACAGGATTCTGGCTTACCTTTGCTTTCCAACTCCATTTTCTTCTTTTTGGCCCATATATTATGGTAGTTTTCTGCCATTACCTCAACCATTCCCTACATTGTCATCATGAAAAACAAGATGGTGCAAAATTAGAAGATGATAATTAAATCTGTAAATTCACATAAGTCAAAAGTCTTGAGTACAGTGTCTGTGGTCTCTGGTAAAGGAACATCACCCACAACTCATTTGGCTGACTTGGTCCATGCATTCAAGAACTAACCTCGGTAAAGTGGGACAAAAACCCACTTACAAGTAAAACAGTGGAAGACTCTATTAATTATTATTATTATAATTATTACTTTATTCTATCTTTTAAGTGGCTTCAGTCATAAAGTAGTTCTTTTTAAGCTAGGGACTCCAAAATATAAGACGAAAGGAAGTAAACGTCTGCTAATTGTATGATGTCTAAGAGTTGAACTAACATGAAAAGAATCTTTGCTGAAGGTAGGCATTAGCCACCAGTCCTCCCCAAAGGCTATTTTCAATGACAATGGGAAGGCAATATAGAGAGAACAGAAAGTTAAATCTTTCTGCAAAGATGATGACACTAAACTAAATAAAAACATATCTTTTCCAGGAAATACAGACTCTTTGCACACAAATACTCTAGCAGTCTCTCGTAGTATGTATTACAAACAGTCTTGAGTCTGTTCATATAAATACTGGAGTAGCATTACAGATACTTATGGAGGGCAATAATGACAAGAGCAACAATTTATCATATAGATAATGTTTGATAGCATCATGGTCCATCAGACATATGAAATTTGACTTTCTATATAATGTATGAAAAAAGGGAGGGAGAGTCAATTAAAAAAATCTGAAAAAAATGAAGTACATTTCATTTGTTTCAGTACAATCATAGAAACAATAAATTACATGAAAATATTAAACACTAGTGTTTTCTAAGCAAGTTGGGAATGACTACATTAGTTAAGAAAAATAAATGGTGAAGAAATCAAAACAGAAGACAACAGAACCTTGGATAAAATTTTTACTCATAAGGATCAGGCTGTAGACTGTATTTTAGAGCTAACATTCCATAGAGCCAGGATGGAAAATAACAACATACACGTCTGAGTACTACAACACCTGTGCCAAATACAGTTATTAATAAATGAAACAAAAAGTAAAGATCTGCTGGAGGAAGATCAGAATCAAGGATCCAGATTCATGAGAAAGGCGGAAGGAACGTATTCAAGAAAGATAGCATTTGTTTTGGAGAGAATGAAAATAACAAAGTGTGTAATTCACACTAATTAAAATTTTACTGCCTTGCAAAGAAAGGTAAAAATTAGAGCTAAGACTAAGTGATATAGAGCCTTCATAAAAGTATACTTCTAGTATATTTTGAGAGTGATAATGAAGGTAGGAAGAGAACCAGAAGAACAGACAATCACATGAAAATATATAAATAATCAAAGAATGACATAATTCCTAGAACATCAGCAGGGAAAACTACATCAAGACAAGATATTTTTGGAAAACTGGCTCTGAGATTTGGCTAGAAGATTACCAATAATGTTGTGTCAGTACAGCACAGGAACTGGTATGCACATTGGACACACTAAATTTCAAGATTGTCAAAGATTTACTGTAAATAGTGAATTCAGTGAGCTCTTGGATGAGAGATGAATGGAAGCAAAAAGCAAAATGGGAAAGAAAGATGGTATTTTAGTAAAAAATTATAAAAAAAACACAAGAAATGTCAAAGAAATAATCTGATAAACTAAAGTAACTAGTCATGAGTTACAAAAACAACAGTGAAATTGTACTAGTATAACTGCAAAAGTATTAATCCCCTTTTCGAGGAAAGGTAATTCTCATTCATGAGATCATACAAGGATAGGGAAATGGGGATGCCTTTTTACAAAAGAAAGCTGAAAGAGTTATAAGGAGTTAAGACTTTTAGCAAAACAGAGGCTGAAAGAGGGCATCAAAGAGACTAAAAGGTGAAAGTAACCATCTTTAGCTTGTAGACATACGTATACAACAATAAATGGATAATGAATACATTCAAGCTAGCAAGTTTCTGAACAAATAGAACTCTTTGAAAAAGTATATACAGAGGAAAAGAAGAGGGAAAAATCAAGTTGTAGTAGGAAATGATTTATATTAACTTAAGTAATATATTGCCATGAAAACAGATGGAAGGGATAAATAAAGAGAAACAGGCTAAGAAAAAAGAAGAACTCATATAATGGTTTCAGTTTTCCCTTGGAAACACTCATTGCAGGAAAAGAAGAATGAGGAGGACTAGAGTTGAAGAAAGAATGCTGTAGGTGTCCCTGTTCATTGCAGAGGAGTTGGACTAGATGACCTTTACGGGTCCCTTCCAACTCAAACAATTCTATGATTCTGTGCATATGGGCAGATGACTAAAATTAGACGAAAAGACAACAGTACATATAGTCAAGAACAGAAAGAAAGTCTCAATGTAGAAGACAGGAACTCTGACATTCAACTTTCTGAAGCTGAATGCTTACTGCTACAGGTACTGATTACCGTG
Organism: Aquila spilogaster; assembly: GCA_024606505.1. Classification (NCBI taxonomy): domain Eukaryota; kingdom Metazoa; phylum Chordata; class Aves; order Accipitriformes; family Accipitridae; genus Aquila; species Aquila spilogaster. The sequence continues at coordinate 7,574 of JANHGO010007713.1, forward strand.
ACATTTGGAAAAAAGAAAGCACCAAGAGAACAACTTCAGTGAGATGGAGAGTTAAAATAAACAGAATGAAGAAAATAACTAACAAAATACACAGCTCTGAGGTTGTTAAGATGATGAAACTACCCCAGAATGAGCTTAGGAAAGAAGAAAAGAAGAGGCTCAATGTATAATCATAAAGTAAGAGTAATACGCAAGTTTGAAGAAAGGCAGACAGTATAAATATCACTGAGGTAATTAGAAATCTCTATTCTTCAAAAGACTTGGAAAAATAAGGGTGGGAGAGAGGATGAGAGAGGAGTTTCAAAGTGCATAAAATAAACGAAGACTTATAAAGTCTAACATACCAAAGGACACCTTAAAAGTATGTATTTGTAAGGTTCAAATAAGGAAAAGCAAACAAAAAAACAAAACACCAAAGCAAGCATAATCTCATTTCATAGCTTTCTTTATTACAATGAAGCTATCTGGAATAATAACATGAATTCTGTTAGGTTTCTAAGCATACAGACAGCAAAGCAAGCATCTCTGCATAACATTGGGAGTATCAATTCAAAGTAAGCCCAGGACAGGCTAAATATGTATCAAACGCTGTTTACAGTCCCTTCCCTAGCTTCATGCTAACTATTCTAGGAACTCAGGAAGCAACAATGAGATAAGGAATAGAAATCTGTTTTTGAAATTTATATATATGGCAAGCACCTTACTACAACAGTGAACCACAGCTGTAGTCACAAATACACTCATAAAATGTGTTAAATTTCAATTCATCAGTAAAAAGTCTTTCCAACACAAAATACGCAAAACACAAATACAAACCTGAAGTTCCCTAGAAAGTACCACGTTAGTGAGATCAAGTGGTGCTGGGCTATATCCATTTCCCTAAGGGAAAAGAAAAAGAATTATTTTCAAATAAGAAGTATTTCAGAAAAATACATAACTATATATATCTACAACATCTGTTATTGATCTAATCAGAGTGACACAATTCACATTTTTTAAGATTTCTTGTAGAAATTGTGTTCACCTTTTGTCTTGCAACGTGCTGAAGACATGCAGGAAAATTAACAATACATCTGTTGATAATGGAATGCAAAGGATGCGGATATTTAGATGTCTTTTTGTTGGGAAGAGATGGAAGCCTGCTTTTAAAATGTATGTTTTTCAGACTAAGAGAGGAGACTAATTATGAGGCACTGAATGTATTTTCAAAACATGACAGAATGGCATGACAATTTCAATGAACAATATACTAAAGACAAGGCAACACTGTGAAAAGTTGAAATAAATTACTGTCTATAGGAATGTACAAACTAAGAAAATGATGCAATAGACTTATGCTGTTTTAAAATGTTTCAACTGTGAACACTCCAAAGCAACAAACCTGCTCACCTGACTGAACATGAAGTCACGCACAAATTAGTGGTTTCAAACAAATTAATGCTGAAATCCTGTACTGAATCATATCATGCATTTTGCATGTTTGTTTGAATATATTTTTTCATTTTAATTTTGTATTTTGTTACTACTTAGGCACTGTTTGAACTTCTAGAAACAACAGAATCCATGGTATGGTTTGGTATGACATACTAACATACATTTTCTGTTAGCCAAACCTTGCTCATCATAGTTTCAAACAGCTTCCCTTACCCTCCAAGACACAGACATATTGAGCAGCAGTCTCAACATGTCAGCACAAATAGCTACAAATGAAAAAAATTGTGTATATCACATCAGAACACTAGGCACTATACAATTACTTGTGAAATTTGCCAGTAGATTTAATAAAAAGTATTAAATAAGCAATCTTATTTATCTGTCCTATTTATAATCTTGACAAAAGTCAATTTCAGATTCTTCTGTTTGATCAAGAAATAAATTTTCTATATTTAACTACCATTAAAAAAAGGCATTAAATACTCTGTCACGTATTCTTTGAATGACTATACAAAAACTCTTTCCAGCAGATATGGTCTCTGACCATTCTTGCTTTTTTTTTTTTTAGTCCCCTCTGTAGTGTTATAGTATATTTTTTTTATTATCGACACAAGATTTCCAGTCATGGAACTTCAATGTTGTAACATTCCATTAAAAAAGAATATGAAAGAAATATTATGAATAACTTCTTAGAAAATTAACAAGCAATCCTTTTTTTCCTTCTGAATTCTACCATACCTGGCTAGACTGGGATATGCTGCGAAGCTTTTCATTTTCACGCTGATGTAATATTGCTTCTCCTCCTTCCTTGGTCCTCTCTAGGCTCCATCCCATGGCCAACATGGTTTTCAGTGATTCTCTCACAGGCCAACGATAAATTTCTTTTTCCTTTGAAGAAAGTAATTTTCTTTGTTTAGCAAGTAGTGAAGAGCTCAGTAAAAATAGACTGTCCTTCATTACAAACTGTTGCACACTACAAAAGCTGAAGAAATTTCCATATTATATATACAGACAGTTTATCATCCTTTTCATATTAGAAACAAGTATCTGGAAACCTATTAATTAGTTTCTACAGCCCAAAATAATTAAAAAAAGATAGATGTGTAATAAATTAGCTGAGCATATTAGCACATGAGGCTTTTTTTGGTGTTCCTATATTTATATCTAGTCACAAATGCAAAATATTACAAATCTATACACGTCTTCATATAAAAACAGCCATCAATAAAAAATTAGGGAAGAGCCTGTAATTTATCAGACCTTCAAAATGTAAAGATGCTAAATAACAAATTTGAAAAGTTGTGGAAAAGAAAATTGAGGGCATCATAAAAAGACTTTTCAAATCAACCTAATAAAAGTATTTCAACTCCTTCTATAAATCAGAATTGTTGTGATGCTTACTTAACATGACAGATTTTAAGGAAAGACACAATTTTAGAAATGGTTCAAAGCTTTTAATCTGAGATCATTTCAAATATTCTCTTTAAATGTTCCTTTTAAATGGCTTCAATAAGCATTCACCCAACTATTCTTCAGCTCCTTTCTGAAGATTTCAAATTAATTTATAAACCATGGCAAATTAAAATTCTTGATTTTGTCATCTCCGTTTTCTGAACGGGAAAAGAGTGGTCAAGTGGGACAAATGTAATTGACTTATCTGAGTCACCCAAAGAATCATTGAAAAAATATGTAACAAAAGGCAAGTTTGGTTCTTTGTTTCGATGACATGAAGATGTTTGTGCCTACTTGAGAAATTCAAATAAAAGACTATTTAAAATATTTTGAATGTTTCTTCACCAACTTTAACAGAAGCACCTCCTCCATTTCTTTAAATTTTTTTCTACGATTCCATTCTGAATTGCCTTCAGTTATGTTAGGTTATACTTTAGCCTAACCACAATTACTGCCAGTGATTTCCTCACCCACAACAACCTAAAAATTCCATGCTATCGATATCTTTAGTACAAATAATCTCAGGCCTACGAAGACACCTTAATGGAAGCACATAATGTATGCAGAACTCTATATTTGGCTACCTATAACTACATCTTTCTCTATAGATTTCCATATGCAGATCCACACAATCGCTGTAGCGTATAGATATTCCCATTTTTAACCATAGGAATTAAAGTTTGACTCACCTCCTTTTATATTATATATTTGAAACAGAATAGAAAAAGTAGAGTACACAAATCAAGTTACTTTCCATTAATATAGCTGAAGTATTCTCTATTACCTTCTCAGTTAAAGTTTTGAAAGGTCTTATTAATGGATGAGTCTTTGTATTTTCATCCAGTGAAACACCATATTTCCATCCATTATTAGTCTGAAAAATATGTACATACTGAAATGAGAGCAGCACAGAAGAATAAATGCAAATTTGCAAGTTTAATTTCTTGTACTAAATTGCTGATCTACTCCAATAGCTCCACTGTGCCACAGAAATTTGTATTAAACAGCATGTATCTGAAAGCATCCATCTGAACAGAAAAAAACATCTGCATGTATAGACCCACACAACAGCAAAGTTGTTATTTCTGTTTAACTGTTCAATGCAACCACCATTAATTTTTACTAGTTGTCAAAACAGATTATGTAACTCTATTCTCATGTTTTTCTTGAATGAAAAAGGTTTAAAATTCATACTAGTATTCAGCAAGTTATTCATATCCAAACACTTTCAACATACTTTGTAACAATTGAAATAACTTCAAATTTCAATTTTTCTCCAATTTAATTTTAAAAGTTGTATTTATTAACATCAAAATATATTCCTAGGCTGTAAGACTAAAAAACCTTCAATAGATTTTATGTTTCATTTTGACATTTAAAAGATCAAAATCACTTTCTATACCAGGGCTGCCCTGTAAGTATTACCTCCTATTTTATTATATCGGCCCACAATGTCAGAGGCAGATGTTGGTAATATGGCAGTAGAAATATTCCTCAAATATTCCATTACATTTTGTTCTTGTGTAACAGATGGCAGCAGAAGGGCAGTCAGACAAAGTGGCATCTGACACGGAAGTGTGTATGAGGGTGAGGTGTGGAACTTAGGAAAAGAATTGCCATTGACATTCATGGATGCTTGCTGAATGCTTCTGGAGACCAAACAGTGAATGTGAGCACAGTGAGGTCATGAGTGCTATTTTTCAGCAGTGGTGATGGTAAGGTGAAAGAAAAGCCACGTTCCAGACAACACTGCACAGAAAGAATACTGTTTGCAAGCTTGTCAGTACCTACTGAACCAATATGAGGCTGAAAGTGAGTTTTCTGGATGGTGTCATTACCACTGATGAGATGTTATATCACCACTATGAGCTGGAGTCCAAATGGCAACATGTGTATTCCTCATTGAAGAAAAAGTTCAAGACAGCCCTCAGTGTGTAAAGTGATACACATTGTCTTTTGGAATAGGAAAGGGGTGATTCTTCTGGATTTCCTTGAACTCCGATAAACCATCAACTCTGACTGCTACATTGCAACACTGACTAAGCTGAAGGCTCAAACTACCAGAGTCAGTAAAGAGAAGACGACAACTTTTCTCTTCAATAATGCCAGGCCCCAAAAAGAATTTGAAGACTGTGGAGGACGTTGCCAAACTTGGCTTTACTATTCAACCACATCCATTGTATAGTCTAGATTTAGCGCCCTTCTGTTCACTCCACCTGTTCTGGCTGGTCCTGGAAAGATGAACTGAGTAGGCAATATTTTCCTAGCAACTACACACACATATCAGCTGTAAAACAGTGGGTCACATTTGATAGTACAGATTTTTACGAGCATGGCATGCAGGCTCTTGTTCATTGCTGGCAAAAATGCATAGCTAATAGTTGTGACTACATTGAAAAAAAGATTTTTGTAGCTGGGAATTTTCTCTATCAAATAATGTTAACGTGCTCTTTGTATCTATTGTACTTTTCATAGAAATAAATAGGAGGCATAACTTTCTAACTGACCAACATTTATTACCCTATACCACTTTTGAAGTGAAACAGAGACAACACAGTGGCAGAACACTTTGAAAATTATATGCCAAACTGATACATAACATTCTTAAAGTTAAAAAAGAAAAGCTCTAATTATATTTTCTGAAGTAATAAAGGACATTTAACTTCCCAGATAACTCTCCCATATCACAGATTTGCTGCAATAAAATTGAATCTCTGGCATTAAAAGAACATCACTATTAAGGCAATATCAAGGTAAGAAACACAAATTCTTACTTTGAAAAATAGAAACAAAACAAATTAATCAGCCCCTATCAGATCTTTGTCCTAATAAGTTCAGGCCACTTTGAAAAAATGATAAATAACATACTTTCTTGAGATCTTTCTTCCCCATACCCCTAAAGAAATATATGGACGTTAATCTGAACAAGTGCCTAACAATAACTATTCATATTTTTTCAACAACCATCCCAGATATTACTTGATAGTCCTCTTCTGACAGTTACCAGTCTTAATATAATTCCTACCTTATCAAAGGCCCATTTATCATGAGAATGCTCAGCATATTTGCTGACAATATACTCCAGCTTTTCAGGAAGTACAAGGCTGTAAACAAAGGAGAGTTTGGTCTTCCAACTGTACATTACTGTAGTCTGATTTATGATAAAAAATTAGAATAATTAAAATGCTATGTTCTCAGATAAAGGACAGTATTAGTATGGACATTTTGGACTGCATAATTACAGGTGGTGGAGGGGCTTGACTTTAACAGCAATAATCAATTAGTGATATTCAGTTACTGAATATAAAAGTATTAGAACTAAAGAAGCAAAAGAATTACTTAAAATGCCATTTCTCTATCATTATTATCAGTACTAGTATCATTAAAATTCAATCACCAGCCAACTTTAGGTGCAGAGGAGAACGAAGTGTTAAAAATGAATAGTATAAAGATGTGTAAGGAAAAAAAGTCATGATGAATTACGTAACTCACTTTGCTGTGTTGATAGGTTTGGGATCAAAATTTCCTTCTGGATCCACTGAGGTCTGCTTTTCCAATGTTGATCTAATTCGCGTATCTAAATAATCAGGAGGCAAAGCACCAGCTATAGCACTCAGACAGGGCAAGGCCATTCTAAAGAGCTCTGGATCATACTTCTGCAGGAGAGATAGGAACTGGTTGGAAAACCCAATAGAAAAACATGCAAAATGTTAGTGAAAACCAAGCAGCCATATGTACAAATATTAGAAGATACAAAGAAACAGTAATGCACATTTGAAAACGATGCATAGAGCAAAATTATTGCTGCATGACATGTTTTTCTTGCTATCAACTTGATACATTTTAAGACTACTTAGATGATTGTTAAGAGTATGCTGTCACTTCTGTAAACGTATAACATACACATATGAATCCTAAACTCTCCTCGGGCCAGCAAGGCCTACATAGGAAGGGTTAAACATTATTTGGTAAGACATAGGAGTATGAAGGCTGCTCCAAAAGTAATGCCTCTTATTTTATTATGTTGGCTGATTATGTCAAAAGTGAATGTTGGTGGTATGGCAGTAGAGGTTGAACCTTCCTGCCAATATTCCATTCCATTTTGTTGCTGTGTGACACAGGGCAGCAGGGGGGCAGTCCTTCATGTGGAAAATATTGTACCCACTGACATTCATCAACACTTGCTGAACATTTACGGACACCAAATAGTGGATATTAGCGTAGCGACGCAGTGGGTGGTGAAACAATAGGACACCTCTGCTAGTGAAGATTTTCACAAGCATTTCATGTAGGCCCTTGTTCATCACTGCCAAAAATGCATAGCTAAAGGTGGTGACTATGTTGCAAAATAGAGTTTTGTAGCTAAGAATTTTGTCTATCAAATAGTGTCATTGTGCTCCCTGTGTCTGTTGCAGCTTCCATGGAAATAAATAGGAGACATTACTTTTGGAAGAGTCTATGTTCAGTTATTCATAAAATACTGTCTTTGTCCTTCTGGAATTACTAACTTCTATCTTAATGGCAGAAGCCATTGTCATTTCCCCCTCCTACTCCCTAAACTCTTTTCAGTTTAAATCATGGCAGCCAAAAAAAAATTGTGCTTTACTGTAGCATGTTAAAAGGTGAACTGGCACATTTAGTCTTCTGAATAATTATTCAAATAGTCTAATTAGCTCTAGAGATAACTATAAAAACATACAGTGCAATTACTTTTGCATTCTTAGTAACTTGCCATGGAACAAGTTCAAGGTCAATTGCTACACTCTGAAGTATAAAAAAAGAAAAAGGGTAGAGGGAAGCAGGTCATAGGAGGTCTAGCTTCTCCTTCCAGCTTCTCAAACAAAATTATTAGTACGCCTAGGAGAAATAATCACTTCTCTGTGCTTCAGATTCCCCATCTGTAAAATGCACAAAGTGATCCACATTTAAAAGACTTTAAAATCTACCGATGAACATTACTGTGCTATTATAATTATTTGATAAACAGAAGAAATATTTCTCTCATTAAAAGAAACAGAAAGACTATAATATTTTAAATTTGAATGATGACAGTAATACAGGAAAATATTTATTTCTAGAATGTGGGTTCGGTGATTTTAAGCTAGACTATGATCACCAAACTGATGAAATACAAGTGTCTGTTTGAAAATAAATAACACTGATTTATAGTGCATACACCAATAATTTCTCTAGCATGTACATGCATTTCTTAAAATTAATGCTATTTTATGTCAGTAAAAAGTATTATAAAAAGTTTAGGAGAGCTGACTGGAGCAGATTTGAGTAATGAACATGTTAGTGCAGCAAGCAATCATCAGCGGAAAGTTCTATGGTTATATCAAAACAAAAATCTCACATTACATTACTTTGGAGAAAATTCTTAAAGATTCTGCACTCCATTTTCTATTAGAATGTTACTTCATTGGTAGCACTCACTGCCATATCTCCCATATTACATGAAATAATTATTGATACAGGCATTTTCTGTAGTTGGCACTGCAGTTTATCACTGGAATGCTTTTATAGCCATCCCATTCTGGAATGTGAATTATAGTCATTACCTTATGAGACAAGGAATCAAATATTCCCCAAAAAAGTTTTTCAGTTAAATGTAATTCATCTTCTGCTGCAATTCCGTAGCTTCCCATTCCTGAAGGCAGACAATAATATTTCCAGCACTGTTCATAGTGATTTGTCAGAAGCTAGAATTTCAAGAAAAAGAAAAATGATTAATTGGTATTTAGGGATGAGTCATACAGGCTCATGAAGTCTGAACGTCTATTTACATATGTAATATTATTTATGCCCATACTTATAGTTACTTATTTCTCTACTTCAAGTAACTTACAGAAACAGCATTTTTTGCTTCATTTTTGTTTTTTAGAGAGCAGGGCAGCCTGTTCTGTGAAAGCATAGAGACTAATGACAAACTATTGTGAAATAAGTTTTATGCTTAATGCATTTACACAAAGTACACTATTTACCTTGAGTGGCATTTTACAGTATTCATTGAGTAAGGGCACATCAAAAACTAGCCTTCTCAATAGCTGTTGGAGCATAGAGGGACGTAAGTGGCTATAATAAATCAAAAAAAAAAAAAAAAAAAAAAAGGGAGATCTGCTTAGTAAAAAGTTCGTTGAGTCCAGTCAAAATGAAATATGAATTGAAATAATTTTGCATATTAAAATTCAAACCACTTTTAGAAGTATTTTGAAAAACTTGATACGTACATAGACTTAATACCCTTAGGAGTATATAATCAAAATAATGAGAAAAGAAATACTAGACTGATTAAAGTGGAGCTTAAAGAATCTCAGCATGCCTCAACTATACGTAGAAGGATAAACCACAAAGCCAAATTTACATTCCCTTCGTGTCATTAGACAATAGGTATGATTGTGCCATATGACAGCAGTGGAAAGGATGCTGAAGTCATACAGACTGGTCACTTACTTCATGCAAGAATAAAACACTCTTCTTTCTACATTATATGCAGTACATACACATTATGTATGAAAATAAAATGCATATTTTTATTTCCATACAAAAGAATCCATTTGTACACAGGTATACATACTGGCAGATAGCAAGCAGGCATTCTTCAATAGTGTCTCGCTGTGCTTTTGTAAGGGAACGTCCTTTGGATAACCTATATATTGTGTGAAGCATGGAGTCAACAAGAGAGGCATGATGTTCTGTTCCAGAAAAGAGGGGAGCACATCTTTTGAGTAATGGAAACACAGCTGAGCAAATATATCTGTTTAGTGCAAGAGCTGCCTCTGTGGTACTTAGAGAAACCTGTATGAAGTAGTAATTGATGGTTAGTATCTTATGGAATAAAGGTTACTAAATAAAAATTTATAAAACATAACAGGCATTTTCCTAAAATCCAGTTAGTGGCTGGATGCTAGCATAGTATTCCCAGTATATGCATGACGATGACAGACATTTTATGAACTTGAGAAAATCCAAATCATCCACTTCTCTCATAAAAACAGTGCTCTCTGAACCAATCAAGAAAAGAAATGAAAAGGAGAAGAGGAGACACAAAAGAGATGAAAAAGGCAGAGGAGAGGGAAGGCAGAGGAGAGGGAAGGCAGAGGAGAGGGAAGGCAGAGGAGAGGGAAGGCAGAGGAGA
>JANHGO010007713.1:17697-53954 GCA_024606505.1 Aquila spilogaster
AAGGCAGAGGAGAGGGAAGGCAGAGGAGAGGGAAGGCAGAGGAGAGGGAAGGCAGAGGAGAGGGAAGGCAGAGGAGAAGCAGCTTGCTTCTTTAAACTGGTTAGGAAAAAATCACCAAGTATTATGTAGCATTTTTCATCTCAATTTCTTCATATCTACCCAAGTATGAATTTTCAGTGTAATCTGGAAGAACACACGAACTGAAAGTAATCATTAGGCACATTACAGAATATTCTATGAACTTATGGCATAATTAATGCAAACCTTCATTAATGTCTTTAAACATCATTACATGTTCTGTATACACTTCCAGTGGTAATGAATGCTTATAATCAAAACTCAAGCACTATAAATGAATGAAAATGTAACTGAACTGTTACTGTTTGGGTTTATAGAGAGCATATGTTTGCCCTTTAAAAAAAATGTTTTTAACTCAACATTCTATTAAATTTATTGAGTCACTATATCCAGCCACTGCACCCAATCTCCATAGCAAAATACTTACTGTATCCAGAGAGGCAGAGGCTCTCAAATCTGGTAAAAATCCAACTTCAAGTAGGTGAAGGAGGAAGCTTTGGTCCTTAATACCATACACACGATCCAAAAAGAGTACCATTGGTGCTTTATGATCAGGACAGAAATTTGCAGACATGTCTGGCTCATTTACAGTGCCATCTACACAAATATACAGAATTGCTTTTTTAATAGCAGATAACTGACTAAACAAGAAACACCAAGACAGTGAAAGACACTAAAACCAGATCTTATGTCTAAAATCAAATGATCAAAGTCATATTCTTATTTAGTTTTCTTGTATGCTGAAAGAGAAAAGAAGGTATTTATTTCAAATTAAAAAATCAATTATTTTACAAATCATTAATCTTTCTATCCCAAATGAAAACTTAAGAATGAATAGTTCTTCTACTTGTTTCATTACTATTATAGAGAATGTTTGTCAGGTAAAATTAAAGCAAAATATTACTGCAAATATTAAGAATATAGTAAATGTGAAGTTTTTTAAGATTAAGAATTTTTGCACCATTTAAAGTAGACTAGAAAGAACATGCTTTTATAAAGGAAAATAACAGCAACAGAAGTTATATATTTATATAAATAATAAAACTTTTTTGACTAAAAAGAGTAATAGAGTAATTATTATGAAATAGAAAGTATAATAGAAATAAGGGAAAGAGAATATGAAGTTATTTTGCCCCAGAAGAAAATGATAGACTGGTAATTCATAGCCTATGGAACATGCATAAATTAACAGGAAATATGAAGTTCATATACCATAAAGATGTCTTCCTTTGCTGAGTTTAGGCTTTTTAGAAATTTTCGGTTTATAAGGTTATTTTGAATGCTATTTTTTAGAAATAAATCCACTCTGGATAACTACAAAACTGCTTCCAGTAAAGAATCAATAGTCACATAACAAGAAAGAGTACCTCTTTTGCCCTGTACTCTCTGATTTTGTTGCATTTTTAAGTTTCAGAGCAATGAGGGTGAAACCTCAAGAGTCTCCACAGAGTTCTCTTTAACAGGGAGTATCAAGACTGTTAGCTTCAATGACAAAAATTCAGCTTCAACCATTGTCAATCAGACAAATAGGGACTACAGAATTTACTACAGAAAGTGAGAAGTCCGTGCACCAAGGTTCAGGTTTTGTATGTATGCACAAAGTAGGTGGATTCAAGATGTGTGAAAGGATTCCATGGTAACTCGCTTGTATCTTATGGGTGGACCTTATGGAAAAACAGTTCTTGAGACTCAAAGAAAAGGAGAGATAACAGAGTTATTTAGATAGATTGATTATAAAAGGGAGAATATTTTAAGACAAGATGAACATGTATAAAACTAGCCTGCACCTGAATCAAAAACAAATCAGGCTTCGAAGCTTGAACATTAGAGGTCAGGGTGGAACATTATATCTAGAAATCAGGAATTAGGCAGTAGATGTGGAGGAGCACTTTGCTCAGATCAGGTCAATCCCAAAGCAAATACAGCTGGTTTTCATTTCTCAAGGAAGAAATAAACAGTATAGTTTCCTTTGCCAATATACAGAATAGGCAGCAAAAAAAAAAAAAAAAACCCAAACAAATAAATGCGATATACACATGCAACATTTTAATCAATCAAACAGGAATATATACTGATTCATGAGTGACCTGGGGAAGGAAGTAAACAAAAGAGATTTTAGTGTACAACAGTAATAAAACTGAGTGACTAGAAAAAGTAGATACAGCTGAGTTTCAGTGCAGACAACTCTAAACTAACATATATGCAGAAAAAAAAGCCATGCCTATATGATGTTGACATTGGAACCGAAATCGCAAACTAGGAAGGAGATCCTGAAGTTATTACTGAAATTCTGTGAAACCATCAACTCACTGTGTAGCAGAAAACAAGCCAACAATATACTGGGAACCACTGGAAATAGGTTATCATTCTGTTACTACATGGAATTAAAAATACCCAACAGCATAAACCAAACTATTGTGCGCACACATCATCAGCACAAACTGTGTACAATGTCTTGTGTACATAACACATTCCATATCTAAAAACAGCAGAACAGCAATAGTGAACGTACATACAAGGGTAACTAAAATGAAGCAATTATGATGGGAGAGTAAAAAAAAAAAAGGTAAAATTTTTCCATTTTACAAAATGAAGACTGAGAAGGGACATAACTCAGCTTCAGAGAATTATTAATGTATCTGACAAGGTAAATGAATAAGTGCTGTTCACCAAATCCAACAATATAGAAGTCTAGAATTTCCAATAAAATTAATAGAGTACAAGTTTAAAAAAAGAAATAAGATGCTATAAATGTATTTTTATGTAGCAAATAGCAAAAATCTGGAACTTATTGCCATTGGAGTTTGTGGGTACAGATATCATCATAAAATAACTCAATAAATTCTTGCATACCAAGTCCAGAATTAGATATTAATTGGCAGAGAGGCACCCACTAATCTCTTTAAACAAATGGTTGGATGCTGTGGAAGTATGGACAGCATCTCTGTACTGACTGCTATAAAGCACTGGGACAGTGTTCCAGCATATTATGTCTTAGATTTTCACATTCTCTGCTCCACAAGACCAAGAATCAATTACATGGGAACAGGTCTAATTGATGCATCCAACTAAAGTCTAAAGAACAGTTATCTGCTTGTTCTCAATTCTAATAAAATTGTTCTATTTCACATCAGAAGGCTTATATGACAACAGCATTTTATAAAAATTGTATTAGTCTAGTAAAAGGATTGAAATTACCTTTGTTAACTGTTGACAGCTTTAGCGGTATACTTATAATCCCAACCAAATCTTCAGTTGGCACTAAAGATCGAAGGATTGATCTGATTCGAATAGCTTCACCTTTTCCACTTTGAATAAGCTGTTAGAAAAGGTTTACCAGTTGAGAAATTCAGTACTGAGTAAAACCAGAATTTTTTCCTCAAAATACCAATATTAACGTGATTTTCTGGAAACACCATACTACTTAGAAAAAATGCACAGAAATTCAGTTGCAGCACTATAAAGGAGTTGCAGATTTTAAGCTTATCTTATATCTTTTTCATCTTTCCTAATTTTGATGTCATCAATAATATAATTGTATTATAAATTCCTAAGAAAGTAAAAAAGCCCATGTGACTAAGCCTCCTAAGGACCCATCCGATAAAGTGATGAAAGTGAAATTTTCTAAAAGACTCATGTTACTTACAGAAATATTTTTCCAATATATGCATGTAATGTAGATTCCATATTTCAACAGTGCACAAGAAAGAAACTTTTTATAGCTTTTTAGAGTACAGTAAAGGGCCAGCTTCAGAAATTTCCTTGTCAGTGTAAATGTGTAATGCTAGTCGTTCATTTGTACTTTATTACCACAGTCATACAATTTCCCAAATCTTACAAAAATAACAGAGCACAAGAAACCAAAAGTCATTGAATCTTTATGAACAGCTTGTAGGGAACACATCTGTACAGAGAGAGTAAAAAATGCAATAAAGTCCACCTCCTGAAGGCAGAAAGCCTTTGAATACGAACAGTTTACTTAGACATGTACACTTCTGTTTAAAAATCTCCCACATTTTCTGAGCAAGTGAGAGAATGAACTTACGTGCATTTCTGGTGCACAGCGTCCAAGTAAATCTATGAGAGCAGAGTAAAATGACATGATTGCATTGCCCATGTGTACAATCTCCTCCTCTTCTTCCTCTTCATCACTAAAAGGTAATCAGCAATACCAGTGACTAATTTTGTTAATCTTAGTTCCTCTCCGAAGCGAGATCCATGATTCAGAGACTATAAATTAGATATACACATTTCCTCTGGCTACAGATAAAAGCTTCTTTTGTATTCCTAGAGCTAGGATGCAATTGAATATTAATAACTGACTTATACCAGGCTGTCCCAGTTACCTTAGTTTCATTCCACAGTAGCCTTCCCATTAAATTTCTCCTTCAGACTTCTTTGCTTCTGTAACTAGCATTCCACTTTATCTAGATCATACCTAATGAATTCCGTACGACAACTGCTTGTGGATATGAATCTCTAATATTCTGTGTTTGTATAATGCCTTACTTAATAGGGTCAATTATCCACATACTTCTAGCATGATTAAACCAGCTACCACATCATTATTTTCCAAACTAGCATTCACATTTACTTACCCTTCTCTCTTATACCCTTGTGAGGGAAGGTCACGAGTAGGATTCTCTGAGATCCGTATAGCTTCTTGCATAGCTGCCAGCAAACCATTTCCTCCTTCTCCTCTAAGCTCTGGTCCAAAGCACTCTGGTCGTCGAATAAGGAGCTTAACAACAACACTTGCATTTTCTTCAACGCTCTCACCTGAAGACAAAAAAGAAATCTTAGCACTATACATGCTTTCTTCTGAAAGGTATCTTTTAGTTTGAAGAAGGCTACATTTTTTCCTAAATTATATATTTATAACATGCATAATAAATATGTTATAATGCATATATAATGTGTATTTATATATATATATATATATATACTATATATATATTCTTATTTTTGAAAGCAAAAATCTATTACTTTCGCAGCACTGGATATTCTCTGCCAATATGCTTTACCAAAAGTATATCTACATATAAAAGTGAGAGTGTAGACTTGACTGAACAAAGTTTTACTACATTCAGTCCAGAGAAGGCAGTGAGTCTGTTTTTGATGTACTCCAGTTACAGACAGATAGATTTTGAATATACTAATTCATGACTTTAGGAAATACCTCGTGCACACTACCCCTAGCACAGGGATAGAGACTACCTTACTAAAGTTCATGTACCTAACTGCACCTAAATGGTGCAATTAACCCTATTCCTCTACACCAGTTTATTTATTAACAGAAGTCCTAACTTAATTTGCTACCTTAATAGACTACTCTATTAAATAATGAAAGCAGTAAAGTGAGTAAAAAAAAAAGCAACTGTAAATTATGAAGCTTAAAAAAAAAAAAACAAATAAATAGCATATTCTAGTTATTGTGTTTGTAACAACAATTATATGCATTAATCTCTCTCCGTCCATTAATATATTTTTATGGATAGAAAATTAATTTTAAAAAACCCTTTAAACGGATTCTCAAGAAATTTCACTTACTGTTAACAAAAACTGCAAATCTTAGGAATGACAGGTAACGTTCACCCTCTATTGGATTCCACCCAATGTCTGGATATCCTTTAGCTAGCAATACTGGACAACTCTGCAGGCCACAACCCGCCAAGTAAGTAACAACCTGCCATACAGAAGCAATCATTTACTCATGTATACAAAAATTAATGTCTAAAATTACTGCCAATGCATGATTCTTTATTTAAATAATATGACTTTAATGTACTAGCTGTGCCATCTGATAAACAACCATTATAGCTCAATATTGTGTCAGTCTTAGTTTCTAGTCCTTGCTTTCAATGATGGCAAAAAAAAAAAAAAAGGTCAAACATTTCATTTCTGAAACTGCTATAACTTAACACTACTATAACTAATACAACAACATGAAAAAATTTAATTTGGAATGTATAAAGTAGAATAAATAAATAATTCAGATCTTTTTCACAATACATTAAAGAAAAACAGTTAAAAATAAGAAATGTCAACAGTTGTGGTAAACTGAATTTCTGAAACACAAATAAAATGTTTTGTCAATCATTGAAAATGAAACTTGGAGGTAACGGCATAAATGTGATCTTCATTTTATTTAAAATAAGTAAAGGATAACATATGAACACGGTTTTAGTTCTCAAGTAGATTTTGAAATCGGTAATTCAATGACTTGCCCAACAGTACTTTCCATGAAAATACGATAGTCACTGGTGATGTTCTAACAGTCACTAGTGGTGTATCCCAGGATCAAAACTGTTTAACATCTTTATTAATGATACAACAGAGTGCACCCTTGTCAAGTTTGCAGATGATACAAAATTGGGAATTGTTCTCAATGCTGCCTTTATCTAATTAATATATTCCTGTGCTTTCATATCCTTTCCATTCACATTCCTGTTATTTTCTTTTCCAAGCTATACCCATCATATGTCCTTTTATTTCCACTTTCCAATTTTTGCCTCTCCCACAGCATATGCTGCTGATTAAATATATCACCACAACCCAGATACCCTCACTCAGTTCTACCATCACCACTGGATTTTGCCATATTCCACAAAGGTTTCCTGGATACTCTACTATCATATTAAACACTGTTTTCTGGTTTCTGTTTCCCACTGATGTGTTAGCACATGTCTCATTTTGGTATCCTTGCACCCACCAATCCTACTTCATCCCTCTTCTCCTATAATTTTTCTTTTCTCCTAACCATTGCCAATGACCTAAATCCTCGATTTAATTTCCTTCTGCAGCTAAACCTAATATCCTCTTTCTACTTCCCTTCTTCATATATCTGCTCTTCTGTTCTCTGAGACATTACCTCCAGCCCTATCAATCTCTATGATTTATTTAAGCTATGAACTCACTTGGTTTCTTTACCTTCTCTTCTTACTTTATCTGAACTTGCTCCTCCCCTCAAACAATGTTTCTTGACATGCATTTCTCCTTTTTCATGCCTTTTTTCTGTTATCATTCCTACCTGATAATAATACTGAAAGGATACAGAAGACAGGAAAACACCTTCTTGTTCTATTTCACTGTGATTCCCACTAAGTGTAAAGCCAAAGCAGGGAAAACATTGCTCAATCAATATTACCTTAAGACAGCACATATCTAGAGCAAGTATTTCTGAAAAGATCATATTCAAATACTACTACTATGATCAAACTCGCCCTTTTCCTTCTACTACAAGTACACTATTGAATAAGTAGGTCAGAGTGATCACTTGCTTTATCAAGATCTGGCTCTTCCAGTGCTAGTGCAAGCTCATTGTTGTCCATTACAGAGGCTGCTGCAACATCTAGTGGTGTCGAACCTCTCATTGAAGGAAATGCTGCAGAAGAATGTTAATATTAAAAAAAAAATAAATCAGTTTGCAGTAACTACAGTCAAGCAGCAGAGGGCAACAATCACACTGGAATCTAAACATACTAATAGCATGTTGTATGTATGGCTATTCTTCAACCAAGAACATGGTTAGCTTTCAAATAGTGTTAAAATAAATGCTGAAATTCTTTCCTGTCTTGACATCCACATTCACAAACACACAGAACTACACAATTTTTAAATGTAGATAAAGAAATCATTATCAACAACATGGCAAACGACAAAAAAACTTATACAACTATTTCTTTAGCTGAATAATATTTTGGCTCTGTAACTCTCAGAACCTGTACAGCTCTAACAGTTCAAGATTTTTTAATGTCTATTTTCAGCTAAAAGTGTCACTTCCAAACTTCAGTGTTACATGTTTAATTTCATTTATTCTTATGCCATTTTTGGTGTTCAATGTGGATAAAAGTGGTCATAGAATTAATAGCTATGAAGAGCCAAAACATTGTAAAATCACATGCTGTCTTGTCTTACTATACCTTACTAATATAACCATCTACATAGCCAAGAGAATTTTCATTGAGCTATTACGTACACATCAAAAATCAAACACCCAAAAATCCATTCCAAAATAAAAATAAGAAATTCATATTAGTGGAATAAACTTCAGACGAAAGGGGAACAATAACAGCAAAAAAGGAACTTACGTTCATTGCCCAGATATAACAGATCAGCATCAAAGAAGGTTAATTTAATCTTAGATTTCCAATCACAATTATACCAAGAGGAACAAATGTGGATTTGGTCCTAAATCTTTCTATGATAAGACTACACTGTTTCTAATATAATTCACAAACACAAAGATGAAAGGAAAACAGAGAAGAAAAAAAAAAAAGAGCGAGGCTTCATCACACACTTCAAATTGCTGTACAAATTACACAGTTATTCCTTGTCTTGGTTTTAACTATTACAGCTATATGACATACCTAACCCAACGCTGCTGTTTTCCAGTAAGTAACTGAGATGCTCAAACATGGCTTTTTGGTTTTGACGACTAATTCGACAGAAGTAGCACAGGAATCGACAACAGCTTGCCACCATCTTAGGAAAAGCGATCTGCTGAAGAATGTTGACAAAGCAGTGAAAAATGTTAATTACCAATCTGTTCTAATTTTTCTTCCCACATCCCTAACAAGGAAAGTATAGCAAAGTTACCAAGGTGATAAGCAAATGACAGTTGCTTTTGTTCTAATTCAAGAAAGGATCTGCATTTCTTTTTAACCTTTGTGTTCATTAACCCTTAGGTTTAAGATGTTGGAAAATCATTTTGCAGGGAACTATAGAGAACATATAAGAAAGAAAAACAGACTTATTTCTCAACTCCCTCTCGCTCTCAAAAAAAAAAAAGAAAGCAATCTGCAGACTAGCAAACATGGTTACACAAAAATGGCATTATTGCAACAAGCTCAATCACCAAAATACTAGGTCACAGAATAAAATATTTGAAAACTTTAGTTTATCCTCCCATATTCAGTAGAGTAAGGATAAATAGACCTTATAAAAAAAGATTCCTACAACTCTTCTACATTGCTCAATGAATGCACCTTGATAATATACATTAATATTTTATCTTCAACATCCTTTGTTTTTTATGGTTGTTTTAAGGTTTTCCTACCAGATTTAAGAAATTTGCCAATATATAGCACTTCAAGTGTCAATCTCAGTTGCAGATTTGCATCCTAAAGATATTCACAAAATCAGGGAGAAAATTCATGATCACCAAGGAGGATTCTTTTTTTTACACAATCTGACCAGCACGCTTTAGGCAAAAACAAGAATGAATTCTATTTCTTTCTTTGTCTCTATCATCTATCCATGTAATCTATAATATTCTAAAGAATATATTATATTCTTTAATATCCAAAATGATAGCTAAACTTCTAAAACACAATATCATGCGTTTTCTTCCTATGATGTCACATCTCCTTCACTTCATCCCTTGCCACTATAAATAATAATATTTATATAAATAAAAATTATACAAAGCATAATAAATATTGCCTCCTTTACAACACAATTCTCATTCTAAGTAAAGCCTTATCACTTGAGACAACAGGTTTCTGGAGAAAAAAATGGTAACAAAATTAAAAGCTGTATGATATGTGTCATCTATTCAGATAACTTCTGCAGAGTTGATTTGATTAACCATAGTTTTATTTTTACACAGGTCTTTTTGATAATACATATTCCATTTGGCTATTTCAGTCATGAAGGTATTATTATGTACAAGTAGCATTTCTATTTTTAAACATGAGATAGATGAAAATGAATGAAAATCATACATTCCCTCATGAAAACCTTCAACAATGCTTCCACCTCCATAATTTACAGGGATTTTAACTAAGCAGTGTGTGTGACACAACTTTCTTTAGAGAATTACAGTCAAAAGAGTGAATTTAAAAAAATATATATTTTAGAAATTCCTTATTATTGACAGCCATATTTACAAAAATGGAGTATAAAAAATTTTGAATATGTAAGAAGAGATTTTGAAGTAATTCTGAGAGCCAAAAGAGTGTTTCTTGAAACTGAATGAAGAACCAACATCAGAAACCAAAATTACGGTTCCAAAATTCTGAGATCTAAAACACAGTCTTTAAAATAACTATTTTAGATTTTACAGTATCCACTAAAACTTAACTGTGATGGAGAAATGGAAAGTTTGCTTGAGTATTTTCACCAACAAAGTACCTTTCTTGTAAGTAGGTACTATCGAAGTATTTCTATGTTACCGAGATAGTTTCAGCTACACCATATTGCACGGATTTCAGATGCTTCTGACTCATTTATTAATAGCACAGTTGGAAAGAAGCCTGGCATGAGCTTTCTTCTGTTTGGACAGACAAAGTTTTACCTGCTGACTGTTCCTCTAGAGAAGCAGTGAACTGTAACACTCTCACTACACATCTCAATAAAGCCTCATAATAAAACCATTTAATCCAAGAAACTGGGAATATGGCTTAAATCGTCTGCTGTCGCAACTTCAGAAAATGCCCAATTCCTGAACCAGAGATGTCACTGCATAGCTGTTCATTCCTTGTGACTCCCATCTACAAGAAGGGTTGTAAAGAGGATCCAGGGAACTACAGGTCTGTGAGCCTAACCTCGGTACCAGAAAAGGTTATGGAGCAGATCATTTTGAGGGAGATCACACGGCATGCGTGCGACTGAGGGATCAGGCCTAGCTGGCATGGGTTCATGAAGGGCAGGTCCTGCTTGACCAACCTGATCTCCTTCTATGATTGAGTGACCTGCCTGGTGGATGAGGGAAAGGCTGTTGACGTAGTCAACACTACTAGTCTAGACTTCAGCAAAGCCTTCAACACTGTCTCCCAAAGTATTCTGGAGAAGCCGGCAGCCCATGGCTTGGACAGGTACACTCTTTGCTGGGTAAAGAATTTGCTAGATAGCTGGGCCCAGAGATTGGTGGTAAATGGAGTCATATCCAGCTGACAACTGGTCACGAATGGTATTCCTCAGAGGTCAGTACTGGGGCCTGTCCTGTTCAATATATTTACTGATGACCTGGATGATGGCATTGAGTGTACCCTCAGTAGGTCTGCAGATGATCCAAAGTTGGACTTGATGATCTTGAAGGTCTTTCCCAACCTGAGCAATTCTATAACACCTTGTTGGGAGGAAGTATTAATCTGCCCAGGGGTAGGAAGGCCCTGAAGAGCAATCTGGACAGGCTGGATAACTGGGCTGAGGCGAGTGGGATGAAGTTCAGCAAGACCAAGTGCTGGGTCCTGCACTTTGGCCACAACAACCCTAGGCAATGTTACTGGCTTAGGGCAGAGTGGCTGGAAGACTATGTAGAGGAAATGGACCTGGGGTTATTAGCTGACGCTTGGCTGAACATAAGACAGCAGTGTGCCCAGGTGGCCAAGAAGACCAATGGCATCCTGACTTGTATCAGAAATAGTGATGCCAGAAGCAGGGAAGTGGTCATCCCTCTGTACTCAGCAGTGCTGAGGCCGCACCGTGAGTAGTGTTCAGTTTTGGGC
This sequence comes from Aquila spilogaster, assembly GCA_024606505.1. NCBI lineage: Eukaryota > Metazoa > Chordata > Aves > Accipitriformes > Accipitridae > Aquila > Aquila spilogaster. The sequence goes on from JANHGO010007713.1 coordinate 29,226, forward strand.
CCCTCACTTACAAGAAATACACTGAGGCCCTGGAGCGTGTTCAGAGGAGGGCAGCTAAGCCAGTGAGAGATCTGGAGTACAAGCCCTATGAGGAGCAGCTGAGGGAACTGAGATTGTTCAGTTAGGAGGAGACTCAGGGGTGACCTTATCACTCTCTACAATTACCTGAAGGGAGGTTGTGCTGAGGTAGGAGTTGACCTCTTCTCCCATGTAACTAGCAATAGGACTAGAGGAAATAGCTACAAGTTGCACCAGGGGAGATTCAAGTTGAACATTAGGAAATACTTCTCTGAGAGAGTGACCAGGTGCTGGAACAGGCTGCCCAGGGAAGTGGTGGAGCCACCATCCCCAGAGGTGTTCAAGAAGCACTTAGATGTTGTACTGAGGGATGTGGTTTAGTGGAAATATTGGTGGTAGGTGGATGGTTGGACTGGATGATCTTAGAGGTCTTTTCCAACCTTGGTGATTTTATGATTCTATGATTTCTTCTCTTGAAATTATAACTTCTGACAGAAATAAATGTCCACAAAGCTATGAAGAGGAATCAGAAGGGAAAATACTAGCAATCTAGTTGTGAGGAACAAGGAACTTGGCCAAGAGCAGGAAGAGCAATGTTCTAATGTCTGATGCCACAGTTCTTCTTGAACCGTACATAAGTGAGTCACTGGATTAAAGCCATGAGAATTTCAAATGAGTTTATAAAACCAAAGCTGATCAAGGTATACCATTTCTGGCCTTACTTTTATTCAAAAGGATACCTTTGCTGGAAGAATAGAAGATCCCCAGCACACACAAACACATACCTTTTCCAGATTACAGCCTGGTGGTTAGACCCTAAGTGAACAACCTTTCATGTGAGGCTTCTGTACGAGCTCAGAAGCCAAGAATTCCAGTAGTAGATCAACTGACAGCAATTATTTTAAAAAGCGGTACATTCACTGTAAGATTACAGTTCCTATGAAGGATACTTCACATCTGGAACTCAGAAGCAACACTTCCCTGTTTAACTGTTAACTGTATGAAATCTCATTGCAATATCTCTCTGTGCTAATAGTGTGCAAAAACCCTCTCTTAAACTTTTCCCTATTATTTCGTACCATAACTGTAGACCTCTCTCTATTAAAAAAATGATCAGTGTCGATTATCTGGAAGTTTCCACAATTTAGGAGAAAATTATGTACCTTGAGACTGAAATAGATCAAATTCTTAACACAGTCTATTTCTTAGTCATATTTCTTGATAAGATTCCTATTCCTATGAAAATTCCAGATCAGTGGGTGAGGTTTTGGATTCCCCACACACTTCATAGAGACAGGTACACAAAATAGGATATTCTGGACAGCCAGAAACATTAAATGCTGTGACACCAGGTTACCAACTAATTTTTTTTTTTAGATCTGCATTGTTCACAAAAATATCACAGTAAATTCTGTGACATATTTAAGTAGATTTGCATTATAAAAACTCTTTATGACAACATTCTTACGGAGAACTAGAAGGCATTGTGGTGTAGTTTTAGTGTTTTTTTTGTCACTTCTGACTTCATGTGCAAACTATAGCAAAAACAGAAGGTTGTGACACCTATAAATTATACAACTATTAATCAGACAATAACTAATGGCAGCTTGCCTGGCCAGGCAAAAAAAAAAAAAAACAAACAGCACTGGGAGCAGAGGACATCCCTCTTTTTGTAAGGGAGGCATTAAGACTAAAACACCAGGCATAAGCGAGAAGAAAGAATATAAACCCATTTCACTCCAACTTTCCTCAGGTAGCTGGAGGAATGTTCAGTTATGCCACTCTACCTTTAAACAAACATATAGATATTCAAACATAATGCTTACAAACTTTGCAAATTGTAGTTCTTTTCAAGAAATTGAAATTGAGCATTCAAAATAAAGTTGGTGTAAGTTAACTAAGTATGCAGTTTACCTTTAACAACATCTTATCTAAGATGAAGATGTTTTCCTGGCAGACCTAGGCCTCCCATATACAAACCTAACCCATATGTTCAATTAAACATAAGAAAAAAAACTTTAAAAGTACTATTAAAGACAAATAAAATGCGTATAATCTTTTACTTAAAAAAAATTATTTCCTAGAATACTGGTCATGTATTTTAAGAACTTTTCAATTCCTTATGTTAATTAAGAATCATTAAATCTGGACAAGCAATATCAATCTTATATACAGGAGATCTATTTATCTTTGGATGCATCCTCTTAAACATCCTTTTATACAGTTGCGAAGGTTAAAGATGCAAAGCTAACAATATCATTACAGTGAAATTACCTGAGATTTATCTCCTCCAAGCACATTCACCATCACGTCCATAACTGTCTCATGCATGCCCAAGACTCTCATTAAGTTAGGATGCTGATAAAAAACCTTGTTGTTCATTATATCCCTAAAGTGAGGGAAAAGGCAATATCTTTAAGAAATACTATTTTCATTTACTAGAAAACTTTAGAAATATGCATTTGTAGTAGTAATGCGATTTTAAATTCTCAAATTTCAGTAAAAAACAAAATCAACTGACAACTAAATAATTAACATTTAAATATGCTGTCATTCTCTAACTTTCACAAATTCTATATAGTAACAATCTAAACTTTTTTTTATTATTTCCAAATGGCATTTCTTTCCTCATCTTTAAATTCCTCTTACCATCTGTTCTGTTTAAAGAAAAAATATATTCTGTTATGAACTAAGTGAAAAAGAATATATTCTGTTATGTTGTAAGTAGAGAATGGAGATCAATAAATCCAAATCCATTCTTGCCTCTGCAGAAACAACGCTTAATTCATTTCCTCAGATCATAAAGCAAAACATACTAAATAGACTTATTTTTGAAAGATATCAGTTAAACATCTTTCATCAATATTTCCAAAATTAAGACAATCTGAGAGAAGACGATAAATGAAATGAGTCCTCTTAAATAGGAATATTTTAACAATTTCATTCTGCCTGCTCTCCTGCAACTTCTACAGCAAAATAGTAAGAGTACTGCCAGTTCTGTACAACTGTTATGAAGGAGATAAATTGTTCAATGTTCTTGATGAAAGACAAATAAATATAGTTCTTAGATAATCTTACAACTATCATTTTCTTTTTAAATACACATTTTTAATTTTAAGCAATTCATTTTCTGTTAAATAATTTTATTTTTTCTTGCTTCCAACATAGAATGTCCTAATCTTGCAATTTTTCACATAAGAGGAGTAATAGGCAAGCACAAAACTACTTTTACTTCAGAGGAAGTGTCATAATATGAACGGAGAAAAATATTCTCATACCAGCAGGCATTACATAAAGGCAAAGTCTTACAATTCTCATGTTATAAAGGACAAAATAAGTAGTCTTCTGTGTTCAAATACTTTGAGTTATCATTGATACAATACTAACCAGCTTGAAAAATCTCAGATCACAATGCTTTGCTGTTTCTGCCTAGCTGCTTGTAAAAACTTGCCACTTACAAAAATAGCAGCATGTCTATTCACTTGTACATGAAAAAATAACGTGAGCTTTGATTTAGGGAAAGGTGTAGTATTGACACCAATGAAGACATAAGTCACCTGTTTACTCTAGATCTGCTAAAACATGTTTGTCTACAAAGCTTCAGCAAAAAAATCTGAAGAATACTCATTAGGCTTCACTGTTGTAAAAACAGTCTGGTTTCTTTAGGTGAGAAGATACTTTGGTAAAAGTTTGACACAGTTCATATTGATAGCGAGATCAACTGGAGCCATATTAAAAATTTCTAATACACATCAGCATTTCAGTACAGCAGTAATTTGCATCCAGGATCTAAACTGGATGGATTTACTAGTATAATAGAAAGCATGTTAAAAAATAAAATGATGTTAATTCCATACCCTAATCCATTAATCATTAGCAATTCCTCCTCTTTTCCCATTCTGACACTGAGAAGTGAGCGAATCTGGCCCAGTGCAGCAAGCAGATTAATGGTATCCTTCACAGAGGCAGCACTAATAGTGTATGCTTTCCTCAGAGCTTGAAGTAGCTCACCAATGCTATCATATTGCCTACGAAGGAGAGTGTACATAATCCGAACCAATTCTGGATCTTGAATCTGATCTTCCTGGGACCAGCGCACCATAGTCTGGGATATGAGTTCCTTCAGTGTAGCTAAAATAATAAAATACAAAAAATGTTACCAGCTATTACAAACACAAAAATTCAAAAACATACATTACAGTATAGTATCAGATAACAGTAGACAATAAGGCAGTTGTAAGAAAGCAAAAGAATATTAGCAGAATAGAATTTTCAACAGGAAAAATAACGTTGGATCTTTCAAGATAAGTGTGATGCTCCTGAGAGATGGAAAATAAGAAACTTAAACTTAGTGTTCAAGTTAATACATCACTGTTAGCAATGAAAACTTCTTGGCTTATCAGGACCCCAGAAATCATCCTTGTAAGTGAAATGTTAAATTAACTTTTTTACTTAATTTATATATTAGTATTTATAAAACAGCTCTAATTGCAGAGCTTTTTCTATTGCAAACTTTATCATCAGGAATGACTTTAATGTAATTTTTCAATGCCAAAGAAACATTATATTTTGATGAACGTCAGTCTAGGTTTGGAATACACAGACTGATCAAGAAGTTTTCAGTAAAGAGTTCATTGTCTGACAAGTATGCTTCCAGCTATACTAGAAATATTCATTAAAGTGGGCTCAGCCAGATAATTAGCTCTACCAGAAGGCGAAGAATATGTCTGTTCTAAATTTACAGAACTGACAAAAAAAGAGGATGAGACAGCCTCCTTTTTCTTTCTTTCCTTTTTTTTTTTTTTTCCAGATCCAAGATAAAATGTCTTGTGTAGCTTTTGTGATTCATTCATTTAATGAATGTTTAGCTATATTGTTGTTCAAACAAGGGACCTCCACTGTCTTCAAAAGATGACAAACCTACCTGGAAACATCTCAGAATTGTATGATGATGCATATGCACTAACAGGAGAGGCAAACTGACTTAAAATGGGGAATTTAATCTGTGTTTCCCATCTATTTGGGGAAAGTCACTATGACTTGGGATTATACTTTCTAAAATTTGTACTGTTTTGAAGCACACAACCCATATTGCTTGGAGCAGTTCTATGTTGGATACATTTCCTATACAATGACAGCAAAAACAATCTTTCTAAGCTCTGAGTTTAGGAACTTTACCTGAAAACTAAAAACATGTTCTTGTCCTTGTTATAAAAAATATTCATTGTTTATACTAAGTGGAATAGAATATCTTTACACTTACTAATTTTTCTCTCTTACAATTTACTTAATGATGTTTTTATAGAGAACAATCATTAGTTCTCCAATTTTGTTACAAAAACAGGCTGTAATTCTGTGGGAGACAGATTCTGTTAAGACAGCTCTATTATTAAAGGCGATTTATGAATGAAAATGTTACACTAGCATTTTTTGAAAATACTGTAACTTTCTTCAATCAAGAGAGTTTCTTCTTTCAGAACTATGGCATGTTCTCCTAACTACTGCACTAAAATCTACTCCCCTAGAATAACAGTGGAAAAGGACTAACAATGATAACAAGAAATATTTTATTCAAAATAATCTAGTATATAGGATTTTGCTATGGTGAGAAAAGATATCATTTGATTCAATCTAAATGGACATCTTCCAGTTCAGCTGCAGAAGTATTTGCGCTGAGTCAAATATTACTGCAATTTTACACACTTGAGTTAACCATCAGATATTTTCACGTAACAAAAATATTTATCATTTTTAGTACAAACATAATATTTCATAGAAAACACACTCACATGAAATGAACAAATGTAAAACAGATTGTTTCCTTGAATTTTCTGTGCAGAGGTACCCATAGATACGGACAACTATCCTGTCTTCTTCATATTTTCTCTAGTTTTTATGAGGTTTTTCTATAAGAAGTGTTAATGTTTCTCAGATATTAGTATCTTGGAAGTCTTGTCACCGTAATTGACAATACTTTGTTGTTTACACTCAAGAGTTCGAGTTCACTTTAAAAATATATTTTACAAATTCATCATTAACACTAACTTGAAATGCTGGCACTTTTCTCTATTTGTGAGCTGAAATAAGCATATGATTAGAGGAAGGGAAAATTTATTTGCAGAAAAAAGTTCCTTCCACATGCCTTGATTAGGAATACTCATACCCTAAATATACATGATCAGATGGACAAGGACAGAGAATTTCAGCCATAGCAATATGTACATACAACTCACACCACCACTCCTTTTATGCACATGTATTTATGCAATATATTGGGATACTTCATGTACTTATTTATTTTCACTTTCTGAATTCCAATTTCCTGGTGTGGAGAGGAGGGATAGAGGAAGAGATGACAGAAGTTCACATGTGGATTACATAATTCAGTTTTCACCTTCTTCATTATAGTTTTCCGTCATCCTTTGAGTGACTTCATTATGCATATGAATGTCCATAAGTACACTAATGTTATGCATCATTTTAAGGAAGAGCTCCAGCCTGAAAAGATTATCTGAAATATCTAGAAATATTGAAGTATCTAGAAAAACAGATCCTGTAGTATCCATTGTCCAACTTGCATTTCTTATGATACTAGGCCCCAGTATGTATTAAATAGATAACCTCCTGTTTCAGAAAGCAAACAACACATTCCCCTGGGCTTTAAAGACTGAACAGGCAGATCATGTAAGAGATGTTCTGAGCTAGAGAACAGCTTTATTGTTGAATCTTACTCAACTCTTGATGGAATAATTATCTGAAATGAAATTAACGGTTCTGAGTATGTACAAAGACCTGTTGCCAAACTGCAAGTAGAAAAGAAGCACCTTCTAGCATTGTTAATTGAAAGACCAACCTCAAGTCATTCGCATAGTTCTGCACAGGATATTTGTTGGATATTATAGAAACTCAGAGCTGGTAAAAAAAAAAATATATCTTAATTGACAAAGGCACATAGCAAGCTCAGCAAAAGTTTATTTTCTAAAGGAAGAACTCATTACTCACTATCTATAGTCACTACTAAGGAAAGCATTGAAAAAAAAAGTAAATATATGACAAGAAAACCAAAAGCAGACATACAGATTTGCACCATATGTAAAATTCATCAGAGGCAAAGCACAGGAGTTAAAGTCAAATGATCTGGTCAAAGCAGCTCAACAAAACACTTAGACAGTTGAGAGGAACAGTAAGAAAAGTACTCCCTTACCAATTTAGAGCACGAACACCCCTTCTCTGTTGAAGAATAGGGCATTAGCATGTACATATAAAGGAGTATAGCTCAGAATAACAAGTCTGTGATTCCAAGCATTTCAGAATGTTTCTGTGCAGGTGTATTTGTGCCTGTGTGCACACACACCCTGAGAGGTAGGAAGGAATACATACACTTCTTTTCCTACAATTTCTTCCCTGCCAGCAACAGAACCAACCACAGTAAATAATTCATTAGAAGAAGCAGAGACAAAAGAACAATGTATTTTCAAAATGCAACATAAAATATTGCAGAGACAAAATAGTGACAAATTCCTACTCTACTGAAGCAGACAGAACTCCAGATAACTTTAGGATGTAGGGCATTCCTATCTGCAACTTGAGAAAAGAAAAAAAAAAAGTTCTGTTTTGCTCCCAAGCAGCAAGGAAGTTGAAGTTACTCTTGTAACAAACACAAGCAGAAAGGCATCTGGACCATTTTCCAATTTTAATGCTTCCTTTAATTAAAAGCAATGCATCTTTGAGACACTAGTAATAAATGTAATAGTCTATTCTCAGCTTTTTATCACTAAAACAACTGCATGCAGTTATCAATTATTAATTAATACATATTATTCCTCAAATTTGTTAACCAACTAAATAACATTATTCCAAACACTCTAAAGAAATGATCAGTTTCTATGTATGATATTTTTTTTAATTTTTTTTTTTTTGGTGGTGGTTATAAACATGCTTGTTTTCTCTGAAAATCCAGCATTTTAGAGAACCAAAAATGGTTTGCAAACATGTATTCAGTCTGGCTGGGATGGAGTTAAATTTCCACAAAGCAGTACATACAGTGCTGTGCTTTTTACTTGTGGCTAGAACAGTGTTGCTATTGCACCAGCGTTTTGACTATGGCAGAGTAGTGCTAGCACAGCATCAAAAGGCTGTGTGTCTCCAACTCTCCTCCCACAGAAACGCCAATAGGTTGGAGGTGAGCAAGATTTGAGGATGGGACAGAAAAAGCTAGGGACAGCAGATCTAAAGTGACATTTCATATTGTATCATGTCATGCTCAGCAATAACTGATTCAACTACAACTTTTTCTTCTTTCCACAGGAACTGACTTGAATTCAAGAGTAAAAACATTCATCTATCAAATTTTGCAGTTTTTTTTTAATAAAACATACAAATCATATGTATATGTTACAAATTGATCTATATATCACGTATATAGATCAATTATATTATATAAATAATACATATATATATTATTGGTGTTACATATATATATATTTCATATATATATATAAAATCGGTATTTTATATATATATATATTTTATTGGTGTTATATAGATATAACACCAATCAACCTGCACAGTGCTTTGCAGCATGTAGTGTGATGGTTTTTTTATGAAGAAAGCTCATTAACCTATCTGCTTGGTGCCATTTAATAGAGCTGTGACTGTTTAGCCTACAGGTAGAATCTCATCAATGTACATAAATATCTGAAGGGAAGATGTAAACCAGATGGAGCCAGGATCTTCTGAGTGGTACTCAGTGAAAGAACAAGAGGCAATAAGCACAAACTAAAACACAAGAGGATCTGTCTGAACACCAGGAAGCGTTTTTACTCTGGCAGTAAGACAGCAGAGGCACAGACTGTCCAGGATGTTTATGGAGTCTCCAGCTTCAGAGATATGCAGACTGATGATATCTAGACAGAATTTTGCCCAGGTCCTCAACTTTAGCAACATATGTACAAGGGCTGCTTTGCAAGTAATGCCTCCTATTTTATTGTGTTGGCCCATGATGTCGGAAGTGGATGTTGGTGGTACGGCAGTAGAGGTTGAACCTTCCCACAAATATTCCATTACATTTTGTTGCTGTGTGACAGGTGGCAGTGGGTGGGCAGCCTGACTGAATGGCATCTGACATGGAAGTGCATATGAAACAAAGGTGTGTCACTGAATTCCTCCAACTTCAATCTTGCAATCTTGTTCTTATTCTAACAATTGTCTCAGTGCTCCCTTAGTTATAAGAAAATCTTAAGGCAGTAACAATCTGGTATAGCTTTATCTTCTTCACAGAAGGCTACAAATTCTATGCTACCTATTTTTTGAGACTGCATAGAAGAAACACCTACCCCATATTAATCAGTCAGAATTCAAAACAAAACCTTGCAAGTTAAAAGCTAACCCTTTTTATATAAAAAACAGCAAGTGGAAAAGAATCTTGTCACATATATCTTGGTACTGAGTAGTAGACAGCTTCTCATGGAGGAACAGAAAGTAAAATAGAATTAGGCTGTAAAGAAGAAAGGTTCAGGATTTCAAAAAAAAACCAAACAAACAAACACAAGCCTATAAATGGAAACACATCTAATTCAGAATTCTTGAGTTAAGATTACTGCACCATAACTGATTTTTTTCTCCTTTCTTTTATTCTAATATGGAAATTTTCAAACAAAACCTTAAGGATCTTGATCCAAAAATCTTCTCCATGCTTTATCTCCCTGTTTAATGATACATCTAATACATTCAATATGTAGTATGTTTGTTTTAATAGGTAAAAGAAAGATAAAGCCATAGCCTCCTTCCTCAGTACACTATAAAGTTTCATTAGAAAATGAACTCACATTAATTATATGATCCACACTTGCATCACAGACATATGTATGTGGAAATAAAACTTACTAGGTGATTTATCTTCTTCTTCCCTGGGCTCTATTTTTTCTGGTTTTGGTGGACCTTTGATTTTGTATATTAATGAACGAAGTTTGCCAGTCAAGGAGGAATCTTCCTCTTCCTCTTCCTCCTCTTCTAGTGGAATACCTTAGCAGATAATAAAAACGATCAGAAAAAAATCTTAATATTTGAAGATAAACTCCTTCAATGTTTAAAAAATACAAAGTATCTACAGGACAATTCTTTAATCAGCAAGTTTCATACAGGAAAAAAGAATGTTAAGGTAAGCAGCTTTGAGATGTTAGCTACTCACTTCTCAGAAATAAATGCATTTATTTCAGGACACACGCTTCTTATATCCAGATTTATAATACATTATTTAACTTATTTTTTTTTAACCTGCTACGACAAAAGAGGTGGTAAGTGACTTTTTGACTACTATGCTACATCAATTAGTTTTGACTCAGATTCATGTTTGATTAAATATGTGATTCATTATTTCATAATGTAGAATATAAGCTGAAGAAATATATGACTATATCCCACCATACAGTACAACTTATGAGATATTTAGCAGTATAAATAAACTTCTTAACTGTCATTAAAACTGTTAGAGAGATGTTTGGAGATGTTGTACTAGCAATAGAGCAATAGAGAGTTTTTCTTGAAAAATGTATACAGTGAAATGTATCTGAAGGGATACTATTTTTCAAGTAGTTCACTACAGTTCAATTCATTGCTTCACAAACATTCAAGGTATTTTCAAATCTTTCACATTTCTTAGCAATGATCAGATACCGTATGTTACAACCAGCAGCACAGAACATCTAAGCATGTTTCCTTCAGACCAGAGCTAACTGGGCAGTGACAAAATGTCAGTTTTTGCTGTTTGGCTGCTGGTCAAATTGAGTGTGGTTCTTTGCACAGAGAAAAGGAAAAGATTTTGATATAGAATACTAAAGTGGTGTGAGCCTGAGAAGAGGGGAAAAAACCTGCAGAGGCTATAACTGATAATACAAAAAGAAACTAAGAAAGAAAGAAAACAACTGAAATGTGGTATTTGGTTGGAGAAAGTATGCAAGTGACAGCTAACAAGGGGAAACAGTTGAACTTAATGACTCAGTGACTAAGTGACTAGGAAGAAAAAAATCAGAGGCAGTAGGAGAGAATGAAAGAATTAGAAACTGAAATCTAAGACTGCATAAGGGATCTGAGAAATGAGAGAAATGTGACTGGCTTGGCAAAACGAAAAGCTAAAAATGAAGGAAGGCTACAGGAAGAAATAAATAAGAACAGGAAGTAAGGAGAGGGAAGAGAAAGAAGACAAGGATGTTAACAAAAGAGATGATCTGGCACTGAAAAACCTAAGGCTTGGAAGCAAAAGAAAGCGTGAGGACAACTCTTGAAAATCTGAAATGAGCAGAAAAGAAGAGACACGCCAGAATGATGAGTTAAGACAGTATCAGATTGGAGAAGGCAGCGTCTTATTCACTGGTCCGTAACAGACATCATTGATTCTCCAAATTCTGAGAGCTGTAACCTATTCAGAAATTGACCAGCTAGTTTTGCTTTTGGTTAACCACTTAAGTAGTAAAGGTCTGTGCACTGGAACACACAGCAGCAACAAAGCAGCAAAGGAACAAGTTAAATGTAAAATTGATATTATACAATACAATCTACTTCAAATTTGTTTTGTTTACTACCAAGAAATTGCACACAAAACATTATGGTAGAGGATTATTATTTTGCTGGCAACTTTAATCACTCATAGTTAGGACATGCTAGGATTAAGACTGCCTGAGTAACTTCAATTCAGACTATTTGTGTATATTTGCTATGATGAAGCCTTTAATTACTTGATTGCATACATATTTTTCCATTTAGACTGCAAAGTTTACTTAGTATTAAAAAGCTGTTTAAATATTCCAAACACAACTCATATTCAGTTTTATCTGCAGCTGTGACAGCTTAGTACTGATTTTCAGGACTAAGCCAGGATGCAGATTTATGAAGTGTTTATCCTTAGAGACCACCTATGATAAATCTGTACAAAGTAATGAACATGGTTCTGTTTAGGATCCAGAAAATCATTACAGTATTTTAATCGCTGGACTACTTTCTCAATTCATTCAACATACAAACTAATAAAGCAGTAAACAAAAGTATGCCTCTAAAATACTACCAGCAACAAGACTTCAAGGTAACAAGGAAGATATTTCCAGCTAAGGTGGGATCTCAATAATCTTCATCCTGGAGTCCTCAGAGAACTCTGTGATGCCAAATATGCTTGATAACCAGAAACATGCTCAAGTGCTAACTAAAAAATGAAGACCACAGTATCTTTCTTAACAAAAATGGGAAGAATGTAGAGTAGCTGAGAGGATATGGATCATTCACTTTAATGCTTGGAAGAAAAATGCTGGAATGGAAGAAACAAAGTTTCTGGTAAACACTTAAAAGAAACGATCAATGACAATCAAGGCAGGGTTGTCAAGAGCAAATCACATTAAACTAACTTAATTTCCACCTATAACGTAGTTAGCCTTACAGATACAAATCTTAATCTTAATATCATCCCACACAATATCCTCCTACAGAATCTGATAAAACACAAGCTAAATACTGACCCATTTTAATGTTGGGTTCTAAGGCAGCTGAAATAAAGTAATTAGCTTATCGTGAATTCACAGCTAGATGGTTGCTAGAGATTTTAACGGGGTACCCAGAAATATGACCACAAGCAGAAGCCTTAGCGATACAAGTACAGAATCATGGGACTCATTATGGCTACTAACAGTAATCACAAACTGCTGATTATTGGTCACTAAAATAATATAATACCATGAACTGAGTAAAAGTGGTCTTAAGGGTAATGAGTAAAGAAAGATGTAACAGACTGTGTCAGCAAACATTTAAAAATGACCTCAAGCAAATCGAGGAAGAAGGAGGAAGAAACTACTAACATTATTATGCTCTTCCTCGTGAAGAACTTTAGATGTTCTCAACTCACTCTAATGACCCTGTTCTCCTCTTTTTGAACACGATTTGCACCATGAACCACAGGACCATGAAAAGCACTGGCAGAATAACTGTAATGCCAAGAAGGTAGATATGAAAAAGTCTGAATATATCAAATTTAACTGCATGACTATTGGGAATGAGCAGTAATAATTGACCAACTTGACTATAAATGCTAGTGTCATGGTAAACAGAATAGCAGTTCCATGACTGCCTAACTTAGACTAAGATCTCAACAGACTAATGAAATAGTTTGAGCATCACATAAAAAATGAGATTATTTAATCGACTGAAGTTGTGCAGAATATTTTATTTAGTTCACCCTTGTGTACACCCTAAGGAAATTCAGCTTCAGTCTCTGGGGGAAAAGCAGGTAACTCATACTGTAATCTTCACTCCAATAGTGTCTTATAATGACTGACTATCACAGTTATGTATATATAAGGAAACTAAATTAAAGCAGCACCATCATCCCATATCTATTATTTTTTTATTTAATTAACTGCTAAGTTTCACAGCCATAATGCAATTTCCATTCCTTTAATCTACTTTTACATATACACATGCCTACATAAATCTTTTAAGGTAACCCAACCTTCTTTTTTGGATGATTTTCGCAATTCCTAATTGAGTCTAAAATCAATGTATTAACAGAAAAATACCAGAAAATATTTAACAGATATTTAACAATGAAACTTGAAACAATGTCACAGGCTTCCTGTGTTTTTTGGTAGCATGTAACAAAAGTTTTTCAGAAAAAAATCAGCATGTAGACAGAAATGCGTTTACAAGAAAAAAATGAAAAAAGACAGAGAGAGGGAGGGAGGGAGAGAGGAAGCATTTTTAATTTATAACTGATCCGATGCACCTTGTTACTCACCACAGTGAATTAGAAGATCATCATGGAAGTCATATAATTCATCTCGAATCTCCTCTGGACAGGGACAATCCTCTCCCAGTTGAAAATTCAGCAGCATATTAATCTTTAAGCGTATTTAAATATGTTAAAGGTACTGAGCCTAAAACACATCCTACCAGCATAATCAGCATAAAACATAAATTTTTAACACACATTAATGAAAATAGTACGGCAATATTCCTTTGTAATTCTTAAGTATGACTGACATAAAAATTGAGCTATACTTCACAATAAAGCTATTTCCTGAACATAGAAAACAAATACAACCAACATACTAATGTCAGCACAACATTAATTTCAAGTCAAGTGATGTTGCTATGTTGTATTATCAACTTTTTCTTCTAAAACTGCGTGAATCGTAGATCCCCAGTGTTAGATGATAATGTTTAAATTCTCTATGCTCTTGAGAAACCCAAAGCCAATTTCAGTCTAGAGCTTGATTTCTGGAGTACTGGTATAAGCATTTTGACATTCAGTATCTTGTGGCATCTTAATAAATTTTATCTCAAAATCAGTTCTGGATCTCTAGTAGTTCCCATGGCAGTTTAGAAGTCAGAACTCTTATAGTCACACTGATGATTAGATTCAGTCATTTGTTTAATATTACCTGTTCTTGTGGAGGAGATCGAAATTCCTTAGTCTTCTTGGCAGTCAAAGCAGCAGACATGTTCAGTGCTTGCATGAGTTCATTATACCTGTACTTCTGATTATATTGCAACTTTGACACATAATGATCTGCAAATGATACAATTGCTTCCACTCTGTGTTGCAGCTCACAGTCACAGAAATAATTGAGTAAGTGGCACATCTAGAGCAGAAAAAACAGGTAAGTTCAACAGGTTAACATATTAAACTCTAACTGAAGAATAACTATAGTGGATATTAATCACCGGAACATATGGTTAAAATCAGTTTTTCACATTTTTCCTTTACTATAGGAATGGTGATGAATGTTTATAGTTTTATTAAGCTAATCAATACTACATTGCATTCACACTGTGTTTCACTTCATGCTCTCAAAATGCAAACATTAATTCTCTTTTAAAATGCATGTATTAAACAAATAAATTTTTGAGTACCTACTTTGAGTACGAGGACACTGTGTAGAAAGAATTGCACCATCATGAAATCTGGTTATTAAGGTGAAGCCATACGGCAGATTGGAATAAAGAAGCCAAGATTTCAAAATTTACAAACTGAAGAACAGACAAAGTATTACCTTCCTTTCATCGATAGTATAGCACATATAATATGTTTATATCAAATGGTCACCTGAAGCTTAACAGACTCTGGTAATCTTGTCTGCAATAAGCCCTTTGTAGGAGCTTTTGTTTCTTTTACTGCCTTTTCTCCAGCTTCTACAGCTTTTTCTTCAACTTGTGTAACTTCTTCCTTCTCCGTCCTCTCTTCTGTTTCCTCCTTGTGATCTCCGAAGACATTGGGATCAATGAGAATTAACACCTGCTTCACATCATCATCATCAAAAACTCCCATTATAAGCAATGTTGCTATGAGTTTAAGGACAGGAACGAACTGGAATGCTATGTGTCCTCCAACAGGATCTCGAATATGAGAGCCACTACACTGTACTGCCTCTGTTAGCATACTTATAGCTTTTGATTTAAGTGTGTCAAGGGGAATTTCTGGGCTGGATGTCTGATGTTCTTCAGAGGTCACAATAAAGCAAGGAGTCGAAAAATTAAAGCTTGGCTTGAGACAAGTGCTAAGCCCTACTCCAGGTAAACCATGCTTCTTCGTTTCATCAGGATATAATTTAATAGTTCGAGTTTCCTCTGTAACTGGAATTATAAATTCATTGTTCATCATGAGCTTGGCTTGCTTGGCATGGTCCAAATGAATACTGATGAGCAAGTCATAGAATCCAGAACGTAGGAGTCCAGGTAAATACTGATTATCTATTGTGTAAAATAACTGAGATACATCTACATGGCTACAAAGTGCATAAGCAACTCTAGTGTTACCTAGAGCACAAACTGAGCTATAAAGTTTTAAAGTGTGATAGTGAAACTTCATCAAATCTTCTTGTTCACATAGTTCCAAAATATCAACGCATCTGTTATGCAAAAAAGAAACAGAACACCCATCAATTTCATGATTTTTTTTTTAAAGTTTACAATCTGTACACATTTTGATCTGTTCTAGTTTAAACCATGAGTATTATGACTGATAATAACAAACCTTATCATGTGCATCTCACAGCAAATGTGGTAATATTTCAATGAGATTATTTAAAATTAGCACTCCATGATAAAGGAGGAGAAGATCGATGACAGAGAAGCTTCTTTGGAAGCTACAGTATATCACGTCTTTGTTTTTAAAAGTCACATATTCAGAATGTTGAATCCATAGATTTCATTTTTTTTCCCACAGTATTAACGTTATTATTATTTACTCATTTCTTGAATTTAGTTTTATTAATGATAAATAAAATTGGCTATTAATTTACAAAAATAACTTAAATCTATAGCTTTTAAACTGGCTTTTCTGTTTCACTTTTGCTTATAAGGTTGATTTGTCATTAGTTACAATATTAGATATTTAATACATCTTTATTATCATCACTGAAGACAAAAAATAGAAGAAAGTCAGAATCTTGTCAATGACAGTAAGAACAAAAAAAGTAATTCATGTAAGTTCAAAGCAGATGAAACTGAAACAGATCACATGGTTTTAATACACAAACAATCAGCAAAATTGTATTCGCATGTTCTTTATTTTTTTTCAAACTTACAATATCTCTGTTTAAAGGTCTGGAGATTTAAGACAGACTATGTTATATTTTAAAGGAAATCAAATAGTTATGCTTTTCCTTATTTATGCAAATGTCATCACAGGGCATTAAAATTATATGGCCTCTTTTACCTACTTAAAATTCATAAATACAATACTATAGAAGATAGGATGACAAATTCTAAACAACCCTAGTCTTAACATCCTCCAACTATAGTTCATTTGAAACGTACCTGTTTTCCTCTGGGATATGAAGTGCCATCATCTGCAGAGGTTCCAAACATTGTACAACCCAGCCATGACGTTCACTGACACGCTCTGTTTCTACTTTTAGAAAGCTGTTAGGCATCCTACTCCATAAAACAGGTGTAATTGTTTGCACATCAAGACGAGGGGGACACTGAGGAACAGGATTTCTTTCCTCACTTTTAAAAATTGCTGCTGATAAAGGCATGGTATTCTGAAACAAAGTGTATTGGAATTATTTTTGGAACATTTAATTATAAATAAACTTATAATATCAAAATGCAAAGTATTTATTAGTAGCAAAGAACTCACAGAAATATGAGTTATTGTAACAAACATATTTTAAAAACTACCGATACTGTGCTCTCCTCAAATGCCTCTAGTTTATTGTGACAAATACAGCTTTAATTTGTGAACAATTTGTGTATACAGAATTAATTTGTTTACATTTTAGTCAAGTGAAAAGTCTTGCCAAAAATTCAATCTTCCTAAACAAATTCAATTCAGCAGGAATGTACGTGGAAACAGATTTAAAAGAGCATCCTTAAAGAAAATAGTTAATACCTTTAATTTACCAAGTTCAAACTGAATTAAGTTAGTGCTTGTAGGCTGTACAAAAGCTGCAGGAAAAAGCTTTGTGTTTGGTTCAACCTAGAAGACAAATGAGATTAAAAAGTTAAAAAGGCAACAAGAATCTTCTCCCCGAATGTGATATTAAATAAATACTGTATAGCTTATATTTTATTATCAAATAATTGCAGACATTGTATTCAAGTGACAATCAGTGTCTACCTGCAGTTTATCTCTAATACAGTAAAAGTTTTGCTGAGTCATCTTTATAGATCCATCAAACTTACAGACAGGCACTGACTTATTTGATAACAGGCCTATAACATGAGTTTTTCTAAGATAACATGTTGATTCACTTAAACTATAACCAAATTCAACACTTGCATTCTAAAATGGCTCTTAAAAATCTAGACACTTTACAAGTGATTACTTTGTCTCGCACTCTAGGAAATGCACCCATAATACAGACTGAGGGTAGAATGCAGATTTTCAGAACACCACACATCTAGTGTTCTTTCACATTTTTTGCTGGACATAATATTCCACTATAAACAAAGTTGGTAAGCAAATTTTGAATAAAGAAGAAATCAGAAGGGGCTAACAGAAGGGTGAGAGTGCATCATTTTATAAAGACAGTGCAAGTCTTTATGTCATACTAAAATCAGTGAATTACCGTATTTGAAAAGATCTCAAAAATTATTTTATTTCCAGGTTCAGCATTTGTATCCAGTCTTAAAGGTCACAATGTATCACACTGAATCACAGTGCAGCAGATTTAAAAACGTTTGGTTGCTGGATATTTTTGTTTGTTTTGAGAACTGTACTACCTTAATTTCACCATTTTACAATACATGAAAATGTTATTGTAACATATATATGTAACATGTAACATTGTTCACTTAGATTTCTAAACAAGAAAAAAGAATTATAATAGCATCAAAATTATCAACCTAGTAGATAACTTCCTGAAAACTTGATAATACCTGATAACAAGTGCCAAGCTCTTTTCCATTGGCAGTGAATGACAACATTCCAGTAGCCAGGTCAACAAAGCATCCAATTTCTAGATCAACATTACTGCGACCTGATCTCTGAGAATTAGCAGTTACATCTCCTCCCCAAACCATATAGCAATTACTGCGCTTCACACTGCAGGAACAAGAAAAAAAATACAACAACTCATAGTTCACTGTGAACTTGACAGTATTCATAAAGATGTACTTTTCAATGAAGTAACAGAGACACTTAAAGGTGCTTGTGCTATTATTAGTTTTGTTTTCTAATTACTATCACCAATCTTTTTATTGTAGGCATCTTGGCTAAGGTATCATATCAGACTGACAAAGTGCATTCTCCCTCCCTTTTCTAAAATTATGGAAATTATCATGCTTCTCTTTTCTTAGGTAAAATACAGAAGATTTTCATCCACAGCAATCAAATGGGGATGTTAGAAGAAAGAAACATCCCAAAACAATTTTTCAAACAGAATTTTAAAGGTAAATATACTCATTTTAAGAAGTCAAACACGTTCATATATAAATGAACATACAATATTTCTACGCCATAGTTGATATTATTATTAGTTCAAATTAATGCTCAGAACGTCATCAAACTTGTGAATTTTGAACTTTGAACACTTTGAACAATGATATTAAAATACAATCCTTAGTAAGTAGTAAATAAATTCATACCTTTCATGAACTCTGCCTCTCTCATCCCCTAAAGTAACAGTCACAGTACAGTTTTTATTTATATCAAAATTCTCACTGTAAAAATGATAGTCTGGTGTTACCCAACCAACCCAGACAGAGGATGGGTCTTGGCCAGCAAATATCCGCAAAGAATAAAAATACTGAAAAGAGGAAAAGAACACATTAGTTATTGAAACAAAGACATTTTCTGAAGGAGTTGTCAAATAACAATGGAAAAAAGCTCAATGTACAACTTTAATATAATTTTTTCAAAATAAATAATTTTAATAGTGGATTGAGACAGTGAAATTTATACCTCAAGTCATAGAATTCTAGATGTTACTTATACACAGTGTTATACCATAGCAGATGATTCAAAAGGTTTCTTTCAACAGATCAATTTCTAATGAACATGATACCACTACTAAATCTATTTCAGAAAGCAAGAAGAATAAAGCACCTCAGTATGGTTACTTACTGTGGTAGAAGAAGCAGGAAATTCTTGGCTGTGTTTTCTAAAGATAGTGGAAAATCAGTAAATTAGTTAAAGTAATAAAATAGACGTCAAATAAAAATAAATACCAGCTCCCATTATTAAACTAAGTGTACTTACAAGCTAACTCATGCTTTCTAGGCATTGAGTACCCATAATATCAGTAAATCAAGCACACAAAGACTTTACAGGCTACATTCGTAGACCCAAAATAGTTTGTTGCAGTTAAGGTAGAGAGTTAAGTTTCAAAGGTCCTGAACTTGGCAGTACCTGGTATATTCAAAAATCTCTCACACAATCTTTTTTCTTTGTATGAGGAGAAAATTTCACTTTTCCAGTAACAATAAGTTATCGAACTATCAGGTAGATGAACAGGAATCCAGTGGGAATGGGATTCTCAGTTGGTTTTCCAGACTGCATAAAGAGTTCTGTAAATTCCACTGATTTCAAAAGGATGGAAGATGCTCAGCAATGAATGCCTGTAAACTTTTCGATGCATCTTTTCAGGAAAGATTTCCTGATGTTATCTGTATATACTGTTCTGCACTGAATTTGCTATAAAGTTATTAAAACTACCAAGAACAAAAAAACTCAGTAATATACATCCTACATGTGTACTTAGTGCAAAAACTAATATGAAATCTTGAACGTACAATAACAAAGAACAAAGCAGAACATTAAATGTGCACTAAGAGCATTGAAATAGGATAACTAAGTAAACATAAGTCTAACCGTTTTTGGAGAGCATCAGATGAGGCATTTTCCACACCCACACCAAAGTTGAATGACGAACGGAACTCAATGGGCATACTCAAACGGCAATATATCATGTCAGAATTGCTGTTTTGTGTGCCAAATGTTTTGTGAGTAACTTTTAACCGAGGTGGACTCTCAATGGTTCCATCAATTCTCCATATCTAAAAGAAATAAATCATTTTAACAAAACAGTGTTCCAAGAAACATACTGATAACTAATAGTATGCAACTAGCAGATGAGATTACTGAAAGAGTTAGGTTAATTTTTTTTGAAATGAATTCAGAGCTTTTTTCCTAGACCATAAAATTAGCTTGGAGAGAAGACTATGTTCCATCTAAATTGACTACTAGTTATTCTCAAATTGTTCCATACAATATTTTCAAAAAGAAAAAACATAGTTTTTATTATATTAATTCACATACTTATATCTGTATAAATAGCAATGCTACCAGAAATGAATTTGGAGATATACAAGATCATCCAGAATTATCTAATGTGACTTAGTAGATTTATATGTCAAACTATCTGATGATGACAGTAAGTATTAGTAAGGGTTTAACGTCTCAGCTTGCTAAACAAGCAGTTGATAAACAGCTGTCTCTCTAACATGTAATGTTACCTCTATGTGAGGATGATTTTTTGGCACATTAACAAACGTTGGTAAGCGTTTACTAAACCACATAGCGACATCTCTGTTCATGTTCACTGCAAAAGGTTCAAAACCTTCTTGAAGGCCACACATGGTATAATACTTGAATGTACTGGCATCCATTCCAAGGTTCATACGTCCAATTTGAGATAGACCCAGTGAGCAAATTGGAACAAAACCTAAGGAAATGACACAGTAACAAAAATAAAAGCATACAGCAAGTTATTTGGAGAACACAAACATATTTTTTTGAATGTATCTAATGCGAACTGAACTTTAGCTCCTACAAGAAAAGCACACAAAATGATGACAGTAGCAAGGATTTAAAAGCTACCTTAAGTATTAATGACTGATCTCAACATAATTACTACTGAGAACCCTGAGTACTAAGAAAGTGAATGGACACTACACACACCATGCCATCTATTCAAACAGTAAAGCGTTTTAACAGTTGTTACTACTAAAATCTGATTTGTGTAAAACATGAATAAAAAATGTCAAGAGGTAGCTTCTTAAGCAATCAAAGCTAAAAAAAAAACAAGATTTGCACAAGTTAGTTATTCATTTATTAGGAGGATCAATTATATTTTTCACTATTTTTAGGCCAATAAACCAGCCTGTACATAATGAATTGGACACCAGAATCCAAACTTGGCTAGACTGAAGTCATTAATGAATGTTATGATCTCTCAGGACACTGAACTTCCAAAAGGACTTTGAGATGAGATTCAGTTTTCTCAATATATGTTTAAAATCTACTTTGTTATCAGAACTCAGAGCAACTTCAGTTAAAAGCCAACAATTCCATCTGTACTACAAATTCTTTCTCCTATACTTCAACCTTATGCCTTCAGTGAAGTTCTCTTTAAGAGAGAAATGCAGATAAGCTATGAATAAAAGAGGAGAAAAAAATTACAAATCAGTCTGGAATTTACATTCACGTTGCAAATATTTGGAACCATAGAATCACAGAATGGTTTGATTTAGAAGGGACCTCTAAGGTCATCTAGCTCCAACCCCCCTGCTACAGGCAGGGATACCTCCCACTAGACCAGGTTGCTCAAAGCCCCATCCTGCCTGGCTTTGAATGCTTCCAGGGAGGGGGTATTCACAGTCCCACTGGGCAACCTGTTCCAGATTCTCACCACCCTCACAATAAAGAATTTCTTCTTAAATCTAGTCTAAATCTACCCTCTTCCAGTTTAAAACCATTTCCCCTTGTCCTGTCATTACATGCCTACCTAAAAAAGTCCCTCCCCAGTTTTCCTGTAGGCCACCTTCAGGTACTGGAAGGCCGCTATAAGGTCTCCTCTGAGTCTTCTCTTCTCCAAACTGAAGACTATTTTGCCTGTTTTTTTTTTGTTTTTGTTTTTGTTTTTTCTCATAACCATGCAAATATAAGTAGAAAATTACCACTTTCTATTCCAAAGTCAGCAAATGCAAGTTCTGAACCTTTACTGGTTATAAGTAATTCTCCATTCAGAGTAAAGATAATTGATTTGTCATCCAAGTTTATCATGCAACCAACCACATCTCCTGATTGCCAACTTCGTCCAAAGAATCCACTGCCTTGATGCCAACGCTGGCCCTAAAAAAAGACAATCAAGTAAATAAACAACATGCTAAAATTCAAAAATAAACATTTTCAGAGAAGAAAGATCAAAAGTTCTAGAGAATAAAATAATCAGTCAGGACTAGAAATGTTTTAAATGTTTTATAGACAGCTAAAATACTAAGTTAAAAAAGCTTTATAGTTCATTTATGATAACAACTTGTCTCGATGACCCAGTTAAACAATGTTAAAATTCTACCCTTAATTTGTTGTTTTTCATACTTTTTTTTTTCAACCTGTCAAGTACTGAAACTAATTCACAAGAAGTATTGACTCATGCTTTTCAGGTAATTAAATTAATTCATATCTAAGTTATTTCACATAGAGAATCTAAGGAACCCTAACTTCAGAAATGTGCGAACAGCAATTTAGAATCTGGATAACAATCAATGTTATCTGACACTGCATATATCACTAGCACAGTATCATTATCACCTTTCTGGCTCTTTAAGAAAGCTAGTGCAAAAAGCAGAAATGACAGAAAATACAACTGTGGTCCAGTCTTTGAAGAAACTTCATTTCAGTTTTATGAATTACCACTTAAAAAAGGAAATGAATGGTGAATTGTGTTTATGCTTACAACAGACTTTCTTACTTATGTGATATATCCTAGGAAAACAGATATAAAACAACCCGAAGCAAAATGCAGATACTATGAAACAGAGGCCTGAGGTATCATCTTAAGAATGAAAAATATTCCAGTAGTTGGAGTATACAGAGGAAACCTATATTGGCTTTTTCTGCTTAGGCTGTTAGTAGCTAAAAATAAGAAAAGGGTGAGAATGCACTGACTTTGCTTCCTTCAAAAACAAATGCTTGGTCATCAGCTCCCAGTTCAATGTCAGGTCGACAGCCTGGCCTGGCCCAGCCAACACGCATATCTCCACCTGTTACAGCTTCAAATTCGAAGTACCACTTTCCAGACTTCACTGCATAAGACTGTTCAACTCTGAAAAAACGTATCTTGTCAATGCTGACTTTTTCCACTGTTTGGTCAGCTGTAAAAAAACAAACAAACAAACAAAAAAACAATAACAAAAAACACTTTATAATTAGATAATACTATAAATGTTACTGTCCATCTTCTTCAATCTGTATCCACTGTTTTCTATTTCTGAAAATAGCCACTATCTACCTCAGCAAGTTTAAGAACCTTCATTGTAAACGCTAGAAAAGGAAGAAAAAAAAAATAATCAGCATACACAGGCTAATGCATTCTAATTCTATACAGGATGAGTGCCTATCCACTATTTAGAATATAAAAAAAAAAAAAAAAAAATCAATGTCTGTCACACTACACAGAAACCACAAACACATAACTGACTGGAGATGACCTTAGAAGTTTAAGATGCAATTCAATGCAAAAATCCAAGGAAAATGCAGTTAAAACTGCTTACAACCAGCTTTAGTAAAAAACATTAATAAAATAAGCAATCTATATAGCTTATATATTTAGGAATTTACATTTTTAAAAACATTTGCTAAAATACTTTTACCCTGATTATGTTAGAAATACTAGTGAATTGCTTTTAACAACTTAAAGCTGCAGTCTAGAAAATGAAGCGCAGCATCTGATTATTTTTCAAATACATTCCTAGTCGTCAATAAGCATACGCATATTTCAATCTTTTCATTCACTATGAAGAAAGAGGGAAGGATTAATTGTCTCAAGCAAGACATTTAATTTCAGAACACTTTAAACAGGGATTTCCAAATGAAAACTAGACTATTCACATGCACTCTAAGATTTTTTCCAATCTGAAAATTAACAAAATTCCTACAGTTAAAGAAAACCAATCTTAAATAAACATAACTCAGTAATATATAAGACATTCAAAATTCATATCTGCAGCAAAAATACACTACTGTTATCTCATACATTTTATGTTTTGCCTATCTACTTTAGTGTCTAAATTTCTTTCCCAGCACTGAGGGAAAATAAAAAGTTATGATTCTTAGTGAATGTACATACCTATTTCTTGGTCAGGTGGCTCAACATTATAACCATAGCCTGCAAATGTCCTAACAGCTTCACGGAGGCTATCTCTGTTTGATTTTTTAGTACGTTCATCTAGTAATGCATATGGCACTAGCCGAGGATTACGTTTGTTCTTAAGATCCTAAAAGGA
>JANHGO010007714.1:0-53889 GCA_024606505.1 Aquila spilogaster
AGGGAACAGTCTATCCCCTAGCAGAGAAACATAATAAAAACATGGGCTAAATCTGTTTCTGACCTGAGATAATTAAGGAGGAAGATAGTCAAGGTCCTTCAGCATCAGCTAACAAAGAAAGGAGGAATGTCAGAGCACTGCGTGCAAACTCAGGAGAGAAGGAACACATTTCTGCTTTTAACATTTGATCTTCTTGACTTTAACCTTTAATTCCATTGGTGACTCTGTGTATGAGAGAGACTTTAAAACCTATTCTAAACTCTGAATTCTAAAACCTGTTTCTCTATAGGGAGAAATAATTTATACAGTCCAGCAATTTAATGAACCCTTATGCATGTAAACAAAGTTACAGCTCTTAGCTATTGCATAGCTCTTCAGTGAAAGTGGCTGAGGTGAAACAAAGTTGATGTTGAGTACAGCTTCAAGGATCTCACCTAGATTTTAAAAGTGGTAATCCTGTAGTAGTTATTTGCCAGCTTGTTAAATTGCTGCTTGACTGGTACCATGATCTGAAGCTACCAAATATGTGGTTAGACTATGATCATCTATCCTACTTTTTGTCTGGGAGAGAGTTAATTTTTTTATAGTAGCTGGCATAGCACTGTGTTTCGGGTTTAGGATAAGAATAATGTTGATAACACACAGATGTTAAGTTATTGCTGAGCAGTGCTTAAACTGGGTCAGGGACATTCCAGCTTCTCATGCTGTCCTGCCAGCCAGTAGCTAGGGGTGCACAAGTTGCTGGGAGAAGACACAGCTAGGACAGTTGACCTAGACTGGCCAAAGGGATATTCTATACTGTGTGGGATCATACTGAGCAGTAATCATAGAATCATAGAGTGGCTAAGCTTGAACAAGACCTTAAAGGTTATCTAGTTCCAACCTCCTTGGCATGGGAAAAGGGTTGCCAGCCTCTAGCTCAGGCTGCCCAGGATCCCATCCAAGTGGGATAAAAAGAAACTGGAGGAGTTGGCTGGGTCTGGGTCTGCTGTTGCTCACAGACTGGCTGGACATTGTTTGGCTGGTGGTGGGCAATTGCATTCTGCATCACCTATTTATTTATTCTTTTGGTGTTTTGTTTGTTTGTTTGTTTTTGTTTGCTTACTTGTTCTGTTTTTGTCTCTTTCTTATTGAGCCATCACTGTCACAACGTGTGAGTACTCTCACTTTTACCTTTTTCAGTTCTTTATCCTGAGCTCACTGCAGGAGGAGGGAGTGAATAGCTGTGTGGTGTGAGCTGCCTGCTGGGTTAAGCCACAGCATCAGCTAATGCTGGTTCTTATATAAAACAGGCCAAACAAGTCATTTCTTAAGCAGAGGAAATTTGAAAGGAAGTAGCTATGATGCAGTCCAAGAGCTTAGCAGTGAAAAAAAGTCTTTGTTGAATTTTTTCAAAACTAAAGGATTCTCTTAAAACCTGAAATAAGAATCAGCATTCAGCAGTGTGTTTAATACAGAAAAAAATGTCCCTCTCATTCACATCTTCTATACCAGCTCTATACCTACTACTGTTCTAGACTGAAGAAAGTTGACTTCCAAAGGCACTGTTTTCTTTATTTTGAAGCACAAACGTAATTCACTGTACCTGCTTATTAAAATATGCTTATACGTAGCTAAGCTGAATGGATTTTTTTTTTTTATGAAATGCTTCATCATTAGAAAATGATTGAGAATTTAATGAAATACTCCCACAGAAACATGTCAGTTGCAACAAAGATTTCATCAGAGATAATTCTCAGTTTAGAAACAGAGAGCTGTATTCCTATAGAGCCAGTATTCTAGTGCTGGGTCATTAATTTGCAGAGCCCTGCTTCTTGAGTAAATAAATAAATAAAACTGTCTTTAGAATAAATTATACATACATGTGCAAATGCTTCTTGTATCATGTACAAACACAGATATATCCAAACATGCAAGGGACCTCTTTTTCATAAGAACAAAAGAAAGCTTTAAAAGCCTTTGCATTTTTTTTGCTTCAAGTTAAATCGTACTAGCTCCAGATGCAGAACATTGGAAAGATCCTTTAAAACATAGACTATTACTGAATGTAGTCTTGTGACAATGTAATATGCAAGATATTTCCACTTCAGTGTGACAATTATTGGGAGATCTTTTTCTGCCTGAGGTGCCCTCTCTCTCCCAAAGTGGGCAGGAAGCAAAAGATACACTGTCCTAACTCCATTTCTCATAGTTTGTAGAGGTTTAGTCACAGTAATAATTTTATTCCTTATTTCCATGTAATTATAAAACAAAGGGTAAAAAAGGGAAAAAAAACACAACACCATGAAGTATCAGAATCAGGAGTTTCCTGTATAAGTTTGTCTTGAAAATATTTTTCTTGTACTTAAACTTTATGCAGTAAGTAGATTAAGTCAGTGTATTTGTAAATCAGTGCCAAGGTGTTCTATTCATCAATTGTGTTGATGGTAAAAACAAATGGGGGATGCTGCCTAGATTCTGTTAACAACTGAACAAGCTTACATTTGAGAGATTTCCCCTGGCATTTGTGTTTTGCATTGAAAGGCAAGATTTGATCAAAACATACATAAATATGTGTCACAAATTTACATGTAATTGCCAAACTTTCAAATCAGGAACTTATACGTGAAGCTGTCAGTAAATAGAACTTTATACCTATAATTATCTGATTTATTTAACATGTGGTAGCTAAGTCATGGCCGCATAATTGAATTGAAATATGAATGCTTCTGGCATGAAAAAAAGATAGCCTTCTAACAATGTAGCTATGAGAAAGTGAAAGAAAGATACTCCATTTCCCTTCCTCATAATACCTAGACTTACATTATGCTATAACATGGCTGCGTTGTTTCAGCTGACTGACTTTAATGAGGAATACGGTGACTAAATGGCTCAGGCCTTGACAGTCCCGGGGATTTGCCAGGTGTTAAAGAATCAAAAATCTTATTGACCATTTCACACATAAGCCTGGAGCTCTGAAGTATGTTACCCAACAGTGACATACCATTTGCATGTTTTTATTTTCATTAGACTTCAGACCACCTTGGGTCTGATTCTTACTCATCTGCAAAGAATCACTTACTGCTTTTAAAGGGGTTACATATGCATAAAATTAAATCAGGTTTTTATTTCAAAATTGTATGGTACAGTTAAAGAGATACTCAGAGCTATTTACAGTATCTAAATGAGTTTGTAGTTAGGCAGAACTGACAAATTGTTATGTTAGAAGGAATCCAGAATATTTCGCCATCTCTTCTGATTGTTTCTTATAGCTGCATTGGCTCAGATGCTTAACAATCTGTCTTTTGTAACATTTTCTAACTGAAGGGTTTGAGACAGAAATACCCTTAAAAGGATATATCAAACACTCGCTCCCTTTTTCTTGAAATTAGTTCAGAATTGGTTCTGTCATAGTAGAACATTCAGTGAGATAAATCTTGCTTAGGCAAACGGCTGAAAGATACCAAGGCAGCAAAAGGAGGAGTACAGTGAATAAGCACTGCTATTGTTACACTACAGAAATATCAAACCATGACCTCAATATCATCATGTCTTAAATGAACAGGCCACTTAAGAAAATAACAGTGTATTAGGGCTCCACTGAAAGATTCAGTATTTAATTGTATTGGTTGATCAAAAAGTGTAAAGAACATAAGAATAAATGTGAAATTTCCGTGTTCTAATTATAATGGTTAGAATTAGCCGTCTGACTAGACCTGCTAAATGCTGCGAAATGAATTACTGAATACAATGATGAGCAGTGATTTGAGTATTCTGTTCTCAATATTAATTTTCTGGATGCTGGCAGAAGTTGTTTAACCAATAAATGAAACCCATCAATAGTAAATTGTAACTTTGACAGCCCAGGAATGCTGAGAGTAGAGGGGCAAATGGCTGCAGTGCCTGGACAAGGTGGAAGGCAGACAAAATGGGATTTTCTTTCTAATGTGGTTGTTAACTTCAACGCCTCCTGTTTTGTTACTGATGATATCCTTTGAAAACTGAACAAAATAATGAATTAGCTAAGTAGGAGATTAGAGAGTCATTCTCATGGAGAACTCTTTTATGGGAAAATAAATTCAGTGCAAGACATCTGGAAGGCAAAAAATGTTCACATATTAAAGTTATTTTTGTCAGTGATGTTAAATGGCAATGAAAGAGAAGAAGAGAATAGCTCAACTATGAACATGAAAATTCCATATCCTTCTTCATTTTGAACATAAGCATATTAGTGTTTATCTTATTTCATCACAGTTTCATATTGTATATTAAAAAGGCATAAAGATGAAAATAGCTGAGAACAAAAGTGGGAGGACAGAATGAATTTTAGAACTCAGCAGAAATATGCAAAATATAATACAAGGAAGAGGGGAAAAAGAGACCCATATAAAAGAGAGCAAGAGTATGAAAGGAGAATTGTAAAATGATGAAAGAAAACGCATGGATTTGTATGGTGCAGAAGCTACAAGGAAGAGTACTAAACACATATTAAATAAAGAAAATGATAACATTGCAAATAATGGCCCACATTCTCCCCCAAATAAATAGATGCAGCTTCGCTGATTTCAGTTTCAGCTATACTTACTAACAGTCAGATCTATAGTAGTAATTTCCCTGTGGAAATTAAAACAAATTATTGACCTGAGGTCTTTGCATCTCTGCTCTATCCGGCATGGGGGATTACTTCAGATTTCAGACTTGCCTGGGTTACTGTTATAAATCTTCCCAAAAGGTGCACTGATATTATCCTTAAATTAAAGTCATCCAACAAGCTTGTGGTTCTACAAGCTCAGATTTCCCTAGGAAGAAGCATGCTTAGCAACACTGGTATCCATGGCAGTATCTACCATGTAAGAGGCTAAATGTGGAAGCTCTTCCCTTTTCACAGTTTTTTGTCACTACATTCGTGCTGCCTACCACTGGTTCCAGCTCTCATTCACAGCGGAAGTTGGACCACGTGTAGATACACAGGTAGATGTGCACGTGTAATTTGGCTGGCTCTCTGCCTGATTGCAACTGACTGAATCATCACAAAGCCTTTTAAAATGGGAATATTCTCAATCTTTTTAATCTTATCCCTTTTCTTTCGGGATAGTAACTGCCTCCTTTCCCCTTAGCTATGGCTTTTGATTCTCTTACACAGCACCTGTGCTCTCCCTCATCCCCCAAAGCCTCGCCATTTGGTCCATCGCCACCTCATCCGTCTCACTTCAGCTGTTTCCCATGTTCCCAGGCCTCCTGGTTCCTCTCTCTCGCTCTCAGCAGCTGTCTTGCTCTGGCCTCTGCTGAACCACGGATGAGGACACCATCTCCCACCCCTCCCTGGGCCTCTGCCCTCCACCTTGGCTTCTGGCCATAATGCTTCTGCCTCTGGAGCCAGTTCTCAGCAGCTGTCCCCCGGCTCCCTCTTCCTGTCTTATCTAGGCTGCAGCAGTTGTTGTTCTCTCCCCTGTGCCAGGCATCTGGGGGAAATTTTCCAGCTGTTTTCCCTCACACTGGGCCTCTGTCTCCTAGTTTGAGTTATCCTCCCTGCCTGAGTTTGCAAGGGTTTTTCTTCCCAGAACACTGCCTTTGGTGTCACAGACCTTTTTCACCCCTTGGCAGTTTCTCCTGACTCTCTGGGTCTTCATCTTAAAGTCTAGTCTATGTCTTGTGTCCCACAGCCAGGCCTCCAGTGTTTTCATCTTGACCTAGCTCAAAGCTGCTTTTCTTCAGCTTCTCTCTGTCATTGTCTCTTGGCTCCTCCCAACCCTCTCAAGCCCTTTCTCCTTAACTCACTCTCCTACTTCCAGGCCCTTTCCTATGGCTCCTGTCCCCCTAACCCTGTCCTCAGGGCCCAGCTTTCCCTTCTCCGCCCCACACAGTGGGAAGCAGTGCGGCAGCAGGTCAAGTGAATTCCTCCCTTCACACTTTATTATTGTGACAGCACATCACTGCAGTGACAGCCAAGTTGTCAGGATGGCCTCCAGAAACATCTGCAAGTCAGGGAACAGCATGGTCCATGGCAGAAATGCTGTTAAAGGGGAGACAAGCATGACCCATAGGAAAATCTGTAATGTACATTCACCACTGCAGCTCTCAGGATTAATGAGAGCAAAGGCAGCGTGAGCAGCCAGCATGGCTGTGCAGTAAGCCATGGCTTGCTTCAATTGCTCCTCAGCAGGCAGGACCTCTTAGGCTAGGTTTGCAGAGAGCTAGCAACCACAACTTGCTGTGACAGTTTTGGATAGGGAGGAGGTCTGCAGTAACAGTCTCTGCCACCATAATAGCCAGTCCCTGCCTGGCCTGCAGCCTGCAGAGGAATGGGCTGTGTGCACAGGTGTGAATACTGCAGCAGGCTTTAATTTTCTGCCTCAAACTGCTTGTTACTGGCCAGTAAGGCAGCTGTGATGCTGAAGAGATTTCCAGCAGCTCACACCAACAAGAAAACAACATTTGAAATAAAAGCAGTCTCCTTTTTCTGACCAACTAATTTATCTGATGAGTCCTTTAAGAAGGACCTTTAGAAACTTCATTTTTTCTAACCTTGAAGTACCACTCCTTTTCTCACTGGGCCTGAGGGCAGCAAGCAACTCAGACTCTTCTTGGTATGGCCTCAAAGTAGTTCATCCACTTGGAAAGCTTCTGCCTCTTCTTTCCACATCTGGAATAGCCCAGATGGGTTCTTTTGGAGCCACACATCAGACTGTCTTAAAAATGTTTCTGGGAAGAGGGATAGCTATTCTAAGCTTAAAGAGAAAAAGAAAATCAAAGTAGAGGAAAAAAAGTTAATAGGAAAAGAAGCTGAAGGCCAAGGCAGCAAGTTGGTCTAAGGAAGGAAATAAACTGCAGGTGCAAAAGGGAAGCAGGTAGGGAAGGACAAGGACCTTAAAGATCAGGAAGAGCTGAGAGGTTTGCTGAAGATCAATTTGGCAGTGTAAGCAGTAATGGTAAGGTGGATTCAGTACCTGGACTCATGAAGAAAGTCACCTGAGAGGTCATGAGTGGGGAAGTCCACAAATACTGAAACTATTTCTGATTTAAAACGCTAGTTTAGGTGGCTGTGGTTTATTGTTTAATTGTGAAAGACCTGATCCTATCTCTGAGGGAATGGAAGAGGTCAAAATCCATGGTAGAGTGTTTTCTTTTTCCTATGCTTTGCTGTATTTGACAAGAGGTGTTGTGGTTTGTATTTTTATTTGTGTGTGAATCTGCCTTTAACTACTTCATAGCTTTGCTATCTGCTACTAGATAGACCTTGCAGATGAGCACAAAAACCTCTGCAGTCTCATGTTTGTCACTCTGAAAAGCTATATCCTTTGGCGAATGCCATCTGATTGTGCTGGAGTGCAGTGTATGACTGGCTGGGGTTAAAAGCCCTGTGCACAATTCCTGCTGGCTGGCCATTAATCTCCAGGAAAAGCCTCATGTCTTAATTGCTATTGTATAATTAGTAACCTCTTCCATCTAACTGATGTTAAGCTGAGACAGTAATGTGCCAAGTCACCATCATTCTCTGTAAATGAGGATCTAGAAGTACTGCTATAAAACGTGTGTGACAGTGAAATACTTTCTTCTAAAATACTTCTTTGAAAAATACTAAGACCGATACCATCAGCATCGTGTGGCCAACTCTGAAAACCTACAGAACTGCCACAAATGACCGCAGTGTAAGTAGATGAACAAAATGGTCTCCAATTTTGAAAATTTAAAATTAGGGAAGTCTTCTTGTACAACATACGTTCTACAGGAATCCAACCTGTCAGCCAGTAGCTGTCTCTTACTTGGAGATTTAGAATATGGAAGTGAAGCTAAGGGAAGAATTTATTTTAACATGGCTGTGAACTTTAGGGCAGGCAAATGTGACTAAGCTTGAAGAAATTTTCCTTAATAATCTATGGGCAAAATATTTAAATGTTTGGTGTTGGATTAATTGATAGCTCAGTATCAGTTGGAAATTGATTTAATTTTCACTGTGGTATTTAGTAGCTCTGTCTGAGAGAGATTTCTGTCTTGAAGAAAATGCATTCTGTAAAATCACAATTCAGATGTAGGAGCGCTGAAATATTTTAGTTTGATAACAACAAATGGTTGTCTGACAAGAAATTTCAAAGATCATATTCCTGTAATTCTACAGTATTATACAAATCATAATATAAATACAGAATATAGGAAAACCAAATTCAAATAGAGGCAGACGTTGCTTTTAAACTATCATTATTTTTTTCACATAAATTCTCTTCTGGATGAAATTGCCCTTTTTGAGGAAAAAAATTCTTCTCAACACTTATTTTACCAAGCATAAATAGAATTCACTTAATCAAATCCTTGTGTTCAGTGTGATTATGAACAGATTCTGGGAAAATGACAGAGCTAGCTGCCAGGCTGAATAATCAATCATAAATGATAGTGAAAATATACACAGAAAAATCAGCAAATGTGTTTTCTTCTCTTTGACTTAGCAACTGTATCTGGCTAAACGAATTAGCGCTACAGAGATGAGCATCTGTTTTGCTTTAAGATAGTTTTTTTTTCCTAGTGTATTTTCCCTGAATGTATGCGGGCATAGATGAGTACAGGATCCGGCCCAAAAGCTTTGTTAGTGTGTGTGATTTTGCGTAGTGCTGACTATCTTGCGGGGACTCCACTGTTCAGGTGTATTCATCTGAAGTGCTTCCTTGGCCTGCTTTTGGCCTGTGTTATATGGTTAAAGAGATGAGAAGGTTCATTTTTTTTGAAATCTTCTGCTTATCTTTCTGAGAAGAGCTCGAAGAATTCAGATGAGTCAGCAAGTGATATTTAAATAGTTCCTTATTTTGCTCAACTGGAATATCATATGGCGTGCTTTACACAGTGTCAGTTAGTGGGTTTTCACAAATGTTCATGTCCAAAATAGAGAGGTCAGAAGCTTTTCCGCCCTCGGTGTGCTGTCAGAAACATTTTCTTAGTTATTTTGTTTTCTGCTTGTTAAATCCTCTAGATTTAATCTGAATCTTCAGCACACAGTAATAATTCAGACATAATTTGCCTTTACTTTTACATTTTGAGGAAGATTATTGGAGATTATTTCAGATTTTCCCTGTTCTCACAGTGATTTCCAATAATCCATAATATCCTTTTTTTTTTTTTGTATATCTGTTGAATATTTTATATCAGATTACTGAAGAGTACTGTGTAAACAATATTAATGCCTTGGATTTTCTGTGCACCTGAGGGAGTTATATGACTGAGTTCCATTTGTAATTGATGTATCCATTGCCATAGGCTCTCTAGAAGGTCCCAGTTCAATAGAAGAGAACGAAAACGGGGAAGGACAAATATATCTCAGCAAGAGAACACTGAAAGTACATGGTTCAGTAGGAAAACCTTTGGATATGGTATAAAGCAGATTATCTTTTTGTTTCTGTTTGCCCTCTCAACCTATACTTGATGCTGAGTTCTTCAAGAGAAAGCCAGTCCTCAAGTGTGTTTTCCTTGTAAATGTTTGAGGTTGTATCACCTGCTGATTTATCAGAAATGTTTTTATGAAAAAGAGCAGGTATAATAAATTCTGATTCCCATTTTTTGATTCTAATTCTTCTTGTGATTATTTCAAATGAAAAGCTGTTTGTTTTTTTTTTTTTTCAGTGCGTATGACTTTTCAAACTGAAATGTATCTGAGAAAATATAAAACACTTGGAGTCACTGCAAAATGTTTTAGCACCATTGTAAGAATCATTAGTTGACGAAATGTTATTCCTCTTTAAGACTTATGAATGTTTTGCTTGTTCCCTGTGGTTTCACTCAAGGTCTTGAACATTCTTAAAGTTGAGAAAGGCATTTTTCTAGCTAGTTCCACCTGGTATAATAAAGCCACGATCTCTATGGAAACTTTATCTGCTATTTTAAAGTAATTTGAAAGATACTCATCACCTTGAAAAATGCATTTGATGAGCTACACTGGTGCAGTCTCTGAACAGCAAACAAATACTGTGTTAGAGAGAAAATATCTGTCTTTAAGCTCAAGAAGGGTTCCTTTAATGTTGTTCCCATCATTCTAAATGACCCCTTTGGGGTCTTGAGAAAAGAAAGGATATTACAAAGATAAAATGAGGAAGAGTGGAAAGGAAAGCTCCAGATGCTGGTTCTTCAACTTCCTTGGTCTTCTTTAACATTTATATTCTATTGCTGTTTTGGTTTTTTTTTTTTTTTTTTGTACTTCGTAGTTTGAGATGAGCCTTAATAACTCTTCTGTAATAAATTAGACAGTACAAATATAATCTACATATGCACTCAGAAACAAAATTTAGGCTTCTAGGTTTCAGCCATTTTATAGAGATTCACGATACCCTGGGAGTAATTTGTATTAAAAGTAGAAAGCACATTATTTTGAAAATTTTAATCCCTTGTATCTGTAATGATTTGCTTAAATTGTCACTCCCTTTGCTGAAAAGCTAGTTCTGCAATTAAAGAAGTCTGCACTGAAAGTAAAGGTCACCCCTTTAATCAGCTGAGCTTTTCAAATTACTCAAGGTGGTAATTCTCAGATTCTGTCCGCTGTAAACTCTTCCAAGTGGCAGAGGGATATCTCTATTTTATTCTGCTGCTATGGTAAAATTCTTGGTCAAGACCAAACACTATAATCACAGAATGACTTTCCAGATATCTTTCCATTAAAGCAATAATCTTTCTTCATCTATTGCAGCTGTTTCATATCTTCTGATTTTTTCTCAAAGTTTTAATACATGATCTTTTTCATTATGAGTAAATGTTAGGTGGTAATCATATTATGGAACTATTTGGAGAAATATAAAAAAGAAATGAGTCTTGAACGTTCATACAATTTTCAGAAAGGGGTTTTATAGTTATTCTTTTTCCTAAGAGAAGTTCAGTTAGTTAAAAATAGTCTTGAATGTGGTTGTTTATTTCACCTTGGAGACAGAAAACTGCTGCGATAGCTTCATATCTAACCTACTTACTTGAATCAATGTCTTTAAAGAGGTGAAAACCACTAACAGATGATGGAAGAAGGGTTGAGAAAAAGGTGGCTGTGGATGAGAGCCTTAAGCAAGAAATTACTTGCAGAAGGGAAAAGTAATTGATCATTTGCACCTGTCTGCTTAGTAGGTTTCCACTTCACCTTCTGGGCTTCTCCCTCTATTCCCACCTTTCATCCACTCCCTTTTCTATTGTGCTGAATGTTATTTCTGGATAAATTTTAAAGTAAAGAGATGTGGATAGCTGACACAGAGCAGAATTGACTGTGGAAGAAAGCAAAGAATCTCTTGCAGGGATGGTGTAAAGGTAAACCAGCATAATTTGGGAAAACAGTAACTGCTAGCATTTAGTAACACTGTTTTTAAATAGATACCTCCAGAAATGCTTTACTGCAAAGATCATGACAAAGAGAAAAGAGCTGCATGGTCCAGGGCTGCATCTTCCTTCCATGCCTGAAGAGAGGAAATTTGGCAAATTGCAGAGGAGAGTTTCACAGATCTCTGGTCATTATAACAAGGAAAGACTATGCTGTGTTTTCTTAAGTGTAGACCTTTTACCAGGAGCACTGCTAGGCACCAGATAGCACTAAATAACATTTATGATGAGAACCACAGCTAAAAAGAAATAGTCCTCAAGGAAGCAAACATACCAGAAGACAGGTCTAAAGAGAGCAGTTGGGAGAAGCTGAAACACTTAATGACATTTAGAGTTGTTTGTTGTACCATTTTCCTATCTTACCCAGAGAATAGAAAAGGCCTGTAATTCACTACACAAATCATCATAATGCACTTAATTTGATTTATTCCTGTGTACACTTGTATTATGTCCAGAGTCAGCCTTGTTATTTTAGAACATTAATATTCTTAGAAGAAATCTGCCCCATCACAGTGAGTGACTGGCTGGGTTAATGGCGTGTGGCACAGCTCCTCCTAGTTAGTCATTAATCTCCAGGAAATGCCCTGTGCCTTAATTGTTATTGCTTAATTAGCAACCCCTTCTATCTAAACAAGTGACACATGACCTGAAATAACAATGTACACAGCAAAAGTCATTTTCTCTGAATTTGAGCTACACTATAAGCAGATTGTATGCAAGTAAAACAAGGCATGGGAAGTACATATCTGTTGAATTAACATTGGGATGTGACACTAAACATTCTACAGATACGATCATTTATAAAATTGCATGATCAGTCTTTTCTCAGAGGTGTGGGGTGACACTAATTCAAAGTAGTGACTAACTTGATGCCTTCAATTTAGACAGGCTGTATTTACCTTATTCCTCTTACAATTCAGTGTTTCATATTTCTAATCAATAATGCCTTTGTATTTTCAGTCTGTCAAGTGGTTAGCTGTGGTTTTAATTGCTGCATGGTCTGTATAAATGTACACGCAGAAACTCAGGGTACATTCCTGCAAGAAATATAAACTCACATTCTTTCATAGACTTTGGGTCATGGGAATCTCTTTTCTGTACTCTAGGCCATTAACTTCTCCTTTCGATGCTTTGTTTATTTCTCCATTCCTTTTCTACTTTTAAATTGCCTCTTTTGTTTCTGACTCTTTATATCAGAAACTAATTCTTGATAAATGCATGCACAGTACTTAGCCCACATAAGACTTTTGCACGCTCCTGGAAAATTGAATAGGGAGACAACTCAGTACAGCATCAGATTAACTTTTAGGATCTGAAAGTAGACTTTGTAATTGACTTTATAATTAAAATTCTTTATTTGTTGAATACTGAAAATAAATACGAAAGGTCTACTGATATATCAGTTCGCATCTTCTAAATTTTGATATTGCTTGCCTAATAATAACTCATCTGATACTTTTCCATGTTTAATAATAACATAATACAAATGAAGTCTTGACTGTTTTCTTTTTTCCAGTTTTGATTTTTTTATTCTTCTGGCTAAAAATATTCTTCTTAATTGTTCATTATCGGTGTAATTCAAACTCCATTGAAGGGAGCAGGAGTATATCCAGTGACTTATGAGAGCTCAGATTTGTGAAAATTATTTTATAAAAGTAATTTTTGAGAATGCAGCAGATATTTACTCCATTATTAAAAAGAAAATTTGATTACTTGGGTTACAAGGCAGAGAAACCTCATAAATGTGGATGGTTCAGCACATGTAGAGACTAAGTTCTGTTTTAGTAATAATTTTTCACACATTTCTTTGATTTACCAAGTGGCAGTCCAGCTGTTCTACTTTGTAATAAAACTGAAAGTCATAGAATCGTTTGAGTTGAAAGGGACCCTTAAAAGTCATCTAGTCCTACACCCCTGCAATGAACAGGGAGACCTGCAGCTCGATCGGGTAGCTCTGAGCCCTGACCAGCTTGACCTTGAATGTCTCCAGGGGTGGGACATCCTCCACCTCTCCGAGCAACCTGTCCCAGAGCTTCACTACTCTTATTTAGGAAAAAAAAACTTTCCCCTTCTAACAAGTCTAAATCTCCCCTCTTTTAGTTTGGAACTACTTCCCCTTGTCCTGTCACACTCTATCCTAAAAAAAGCTATCCTAGTATGCATAGGCTAATACTGATGTCCATCTGCTTCCTATTCTGAAGAACAGCTTAACTAACAGAATCTTTAGTATGTTCATTTTGCTGCACTATTGAATTTTGTCAGCTTCCATGAATTTGATGTATGAATAATTTACTTTTGTTTACTTTTAATACAGTGTGCTAGTAACAGAAAAGTTGTGGAACCTAAAATGGAAGCTCATATTGTCTCAAGCATGCACAGAGTCCTTTAGTAGCTGTGCCTAATTTTATTTAAATTCAAACTGTGGATAAGATATTTAGGCGATTTGAATTAAGGGCTTATTTGCTGATAGGGCTTAAAAGGCTGATTTGTATTGACTCGTCTGTTCATCTACATTAAAAATAAAAAGAAGTTAAGTTTCCTTTAACTAAAGAAATGTCTATTAAAAACATGCAATACAAAGGTTACTGAAAGAGAGCTGAGCCTGTTTTTTTGAAGTCTGTATATAACTTCAGATAAGTAAAAAAATAAAATAAAAAACTAATAATGAGCAAGACCAAATTTACCTCTTACTTGAGGACATATATAATTATTTTTTGTCCAGAAAAATATTAGAGGAAGTTATAAATGAGTAAAAAACATGTTTCAGTGTATGGATGACAAAAATGCTTTCGTAATTTACCATACTCTATGAATGTCATCAGTGTAATGGTTACATTTAAGTGTTTGGCAAACATTGCTAATATCTATTCAAAAAAGTAATTTCCCACTCAGAGACCTACTTGTGATCAAGCATGCAAAGAACTGCCAGGAATACAATGCTTTCTCTGCTGTTCTCCCTGGCTAAGTTCACGCAGTCAGGGCAGAAGCTTTAAATGCACAGGAAATGAACAGCTGGTATCAAATCCACAATTAGATGCGGAAAGATCCTCTTCTCATGAGAGCAGAACTACAGTTACTATATAGTTGTAGCTGTTCACTTTTTTTTTTCCAAGTCTTTAAGCAAAAGGCCTTTGTAATTTAAAGCAAATTTTTACAATCTCCTTTAAAGATTGCAAATTTATTTTGTTTTAAGAGATTCACATGATAGACAAAATCATCTGCAGCGCTCTCATCTTTGTAATTAATCAAAATGAGTTATATGGACTGGGCAACCCTTGTTAGTTAGGTCAGCTGGTACTGAGCCCACACCTGCAGGATTTCAGAAGTTCTAAAGAAAATGAATACATTATCCCCAAGATAGTTAAGTGATATATATGTGCATATACATGAACTTAATTTGTAAGCAAATAGTTTACCAGGCCTGTAGCTGTGGTATTTCCCTTCTATTTGTGCCATTTTGGCATTCTGCTTATTGGTGTGATGTACTGATGAGAATCTTCTTTCTGTTCTAGAAAGTGCTAAATTTTCAATATGGTACTGTTAGATTCTTTTTATTGATAGGTGTCAAAAATTAAACTTACGGAATGTAAATGCCTCTAAAATATGTATTTATATTATTAGTCTTGGAATTGGGATGGGATTTAGATATTGCTGATGCTCTGATGTTTTGGGGTTTGCAGAAGCAGAAAGTACTAGAAGATTCTAACAGCATTTATCTTAAATATGAACTTGGCATTTATCTTACATCTGATATATTTATGATACACATAATGTTCAGTTAAACAGAATTTTATAAGATCTATATGATTTTGCACAGTGTAAGTACAGATGCTTTTACATAAAAAGCGTAAGTACTTTTCTCTCTGAAGTAGCTCAAAATACAATGTAATTGTACATAATTTGTCGTGTTTTTAAGACACTATCTCAATGAATTGATGCAAACTATAATGAGCTTGTCTTCGGAACATACAGCAAAATTGTCCACGTCCAGATATTACTTTTTTGTAGTCAGAAGTGTGGATAGCTCTTGCCTTTGTGTGTATGACTTGATATGTGAAGGCCCAAGGGAGAAAAACAGTTAATATACAACTATGTCCTATTACCAATATCAACTAATTATAAATAAGTAAATACTTATATATATGTAGAATATAGAGGATCAGCACAACTCTTCATAAGAACTTTTGTGTTTAGTCCTTAGTTGTATTGCAGAAAAAATACATTTAAATTCAGTTTTAGTTGGGATTGCCGATTTTTGCGAAACCAAATGGCACAGAGAAACTCTGTGTTCCTGGTAAGATACCATTCAAGAACCTTCAGGAAGGATATTCAGGATGAAATCTGTATTTTCTGTTCTTTGCTTATTCCTTCTTCCAGTTCAACCTAGCCTTTTAATATTAAAGAATAATAAATATTCAGATTAACTTCATATAAAGTATCTGTCAGTTACACTCTTCTGATACGTCTAGAAGCTTCAAGAACTTTAGTAAATTAGTGAAACTGTATAATTAGTGTGGTTCTTTAAAACTACAAATAAAAAATTCCTCCTCTTTCAAGTGCTATTTGTTGCAAAGCAAAATTATCAACTAGGACAACACAATTTTGGAGATTTTATATATATTTGTGAAAAGGTTTATCTTGCTGTCTAAAAATGTTTGATCCAGTAAATATTAACAATATCAATGTTCTTGTCCAAAAGATGTTAAAGGACACGTTTGTCACATGGAGGGAAAGAACTGAGATAGAAATAGTTTTCTGTCTTTTGTTGTAGACCAAATATGAATTCATTGGCAAGAAAGCAAAGATAGAAATAAAGGCTTATGATAAAATCATGTCTTAAGTTCAGAAACCCAAAACCTAGAATTGAAACTGGTCTTTTTCCTTTCATTAGTTGGCTTTTTAGAAAAGTGGATCAGAAGAGTGTTTATGTACGTTCTGCTGCCTTATGCAGATGAATTATCAAATGCTCTTTACAAGTTTGTTTAATTAGAGATCTTACAAATCATTTTAGAGACACATTTACAAGAAAATCTTTTTTTTTAGATAATTAAAGATTAAATAATTATTACTATTACACTGCTATGGTACCATATAGTACTGCTAATATTTCTGGAATCTCAAAAAAATGTTTTAGAAATGATTATTTTTTAAAATGCTTTCATCACTGGGGCTTTATTTTTAAAGATGACAGCTGCATCAAACTACTTCCTTATATACCAGATGCAGCGATAACTAATCCAATAACTTTAAATACTGTGTAAAATTGGATAATAAGGTTGTGGTTATTTGTAAAAATTTGTAAAAATTGGCAAAGCTATAATTACTCACAAAAAAATGTGAACAGTTCATATGTATGTACTCATCAGGGATATGTATGAAATGCAGTACCGTACTGCACACTGTATGCAGTTTAATGTATATTTGGCATTATTTTATATGACAAACTTTGAAGCAGTTTTGCAGCATTGCAAAAATACTACACTTATATCTCCCTTGTTAGTCACTGTTTAATCAGTTTTGGTTACATTAAAGCTAATTCCTTCCACATATGTCACATTCTAAAAATGTTCAGTATTGCACACTTCAGAGTACTATATATTAACAGTTATAGTGTGTAACCTTCAGTGTTTTTCACTGCAGATCAAAAGCTCTGTTTAAGTTTTAATTAATTACGTGGTTATCCCTTGTTACGTTCTCACCGTACACATGGAACTCAGTTAAGCATTGCAGCTGCAATTCTAACTCCGTCATTCAGTTTTTATTGCTAACTTTAGAAGCTTATTCTTCTTTAATTTGCACTGATGGTATAAAAACTGAGCAGCTCCACTGAAGTTAGTTAAGGAAATGTCCAAGGAGTTTTAAGAACCTACCCAAAATCTGTTGAAGTTGGTGAATTTCATTAGGCTGTGGATAAAGAGCAAGCGTTAAGAAAAGAATGAGTATCTTTCTTCTGTGTTGTCATATGTTGTGTAGAGGGTTATTTTTTTATTTTTCTATTTTGATTTTTTTGCCCTCGTTGAACACTACTTACACTTAAAGTGAGAAATAAGGCGTAGCTACTTTGATTGGTTTTCTGTTCATTAAAGAAGGTGAATACTGAGTCCCATTTTAATAAGCACCAAAACCAGACAAATAATAATATTTTGACCAAGAGAAAGAGAGGAAAATAGGAAAAATAGTATACAAAAAGTAAGCTTGGAAAGATGTAACGAACTGTTACTCAATACCCCAGTGCTTAATTATTCAGTTAACATTTAACTACTAGTTTAAAAAAAAGTATATATTTACCAATAAATTAGTAAACAAATCCCTTGTTTATTGCAAAACAACAATTGCCATTTCAGTCTAGGTCTTCTGTCTTCTGTTAAGGGTGAAGAAAACTCATGTATGGCAAATGACAGGATTGAACAACCAATTAAGTGAAAGTACTTTGACTATTTACTGTAACCCTGTTTTTCTCAAACTTACTCCTTGCCATCCAAGAAAATTTTCTCCAAATGTAAAATAGCATCTAATCAATTTAAAATAACTCTAGAGTCACCTTCTGTCACTGTAACATCAGAGCATCTCAAATGAACTAAAGGAAGCCATTTGTGGATTATGAATTTGGGGTAGAGTGAGTAACTTAATAGCAATTTTTGTTTCTCCTAGCAATAAATACAGTTGTCTTTAGATAGCTCAAATACTTGCCAGCAGCCTGTATTACTCTTCCGTACAGTCAGAAAATAAGATGGAAAAAAACATGTTTCATGAACAACTTAATGTGAGAGGGCAACAAGTTTAGCTAGACATTGTTCAATAGCAAATCAAAACAACACATAGTTTATTAGGAGAAAAGTTTTTGGCTGGTGTTGTGTGAACAGCTTCCATCCTTCCATGAGTTCATGGTGGGAGAAATGAACTAGAAAGTGCAGGTTGTTAAAAAGATACATCTCATGTATAAGTAAAGCAAATGATGAATCTATCCATCTCCACACCTGGATAGTAAAGGATAAGTTATAATTGAGCACCGAGCCACTTACGAAGATTTTTTTTTTTTTCTTGAGGCACTTACAAAACAGGATGTCCCAGTTCAAGAAAGATTCTGAGCATGTGAACGGTGATTCTAAGCTAAATCATTGCGTATGAGATTTTTAAGGGAAGAAAACCTTCAGGGTACATCTGTATTTCCCACTGACACTCTCTGTTTTATCAATATGCAGCTTCAACTACTTCGTATCTATGCAGATGCTGATCTCAGAAAAAGAGCAGCCAAAGTAGTGCAGTTGTTAGCTGACACCTTATGTCAGGGATGAAGTGGATGTCATTTCTGTACTTTATCTCATGGCATCTTATTATTAGCTTCCCAGTGGCTTACTTTAGGAATGGTAGGAAAAAATAAGATTACTTCTAAGTACTAGAAAAATACTTCTGCTTCTACTGTAGAATAAGAACAGGTTGAAATTAATTTATGAATGTCATGTCGACTGATACTGCTGGACGTAATAAAGTAGAATGTTTTAATTACATCCTGGGATGATGTAGACTATTAAATAAAAATATTCGCATCTTTCTAGCAATAAAAGCTAAAATCGTGTCTAAATAAATGGAAGATCTTGATCACAAATACCTTTCCCTCTTAAGTTCATTTACTACTGAGGTTGTGCCAGGGGAGGTTCAGTTTGGATATTAGGAAAAATTTATTCCCCACAAGGTTGGTCAGTTGCTGGAACAGGCTGCCCTGTTTAGATATTGTACTAAGGACATGGTTTAATGGGGAAATATTGGTGGTTGGTGGACAGTTGGACTGGATGATCTTGGAGGTCTTTTCCAACCTTGGTGATTCTGTGATTCTATTCTATGATTCTAAGTGCTCTACAAGTCTTTAGTTACAACAACTTCTCAATTGCCAGATGTGGATTTACAAATGTTTTAATTTCTGAAATGCAGAATGAAATATTCTTGATGGATATATATTTTTTTTGCTAACTAACATTAATATGAAAATGTACATTTGGAGAACTTAAGCACAGATCCTTTCATGTTGAGTGTATGGTGAATTCTTCACCAAAACCCATCAAAGCTTAGACATGAATGTAACTGAGTTCTGCAGGTCTGCTGTTCGCTGAAGATGTATTTCCAGTATAATTGAGAGAATTAAGTTAACTGCAAATATTAATTATTTAAGAAATCCAAAAATCTAGGAAGTTCCTGATTCTGATCTCAAAATAGATTTGAAATAGCATGCACACTTGAAAAATTTTTCCTCCAAAACACTGCATGAATGAAAACAAACCTGTCCTTAGCTCATAAAAATTGAAATGAGTCCATTAATTTCAATTAAGTAATACAACATTAAATTAGTTGTGGCCTTAAAATGCAAACAAATCCC
This sequence comes from Aquila spilogaster, assembly GCA_024606505.1. Classification (NCBI taxonomy): domain Eukaryota; kingdom Metazoa; phylum Chordata; class Aves; order Accipitriformes; family Accipitridae; genus Aquila; species Aquila spilogaster. The sequence continues at coordinate 19,682 of JANHGO010007714.1, forward strand.
ACCAGTCACATATAGTGCTGGTTAAAAAAAAATAATGAAATATTGTGACTTACAGATAGTGATACAGTATTTTCCAAATGAGTTCTGATAAATGACAAATATAGAGGGAGATGAGATTTTTCCCAGATACATTATGTTAGTTGTCATTTGCATCTTTTAAAAGTTCTGGTGCCACCAGTGTTTATTTGGCTGAAATCTCTGGTTACATTATTTCGCTAATTGCAGAGCTGCCTTCAGCTGAACACAAATATTATCTTGTGCCAGTATACTCATGCTGGCAGAAACCTTGCATGTTCAGGAGCCGGAAATACAGTGATGTCCTTGGCTGTTAATTTTTAGAACCTTTCATGAAAATACTATTTAATAAAGGAAGAATGTAATGTATGCCACAGGTGGATTATGCCTGCATGTACTTCTTTTTTTACTCCATACTTACACTGCCTTCACCATATATAATAAAAAAATAAAATAATAAAAATAATTAAATATAATAGTTTTAAATTTTTGCAGCCATCAATTTAATAAGAAAATCAAGCCCCATGTAAATGCACAAAGATGTTTGCAATGTTTTTAAAAATGCTAATCAAATGTAGATTTGTTGTCAAAGACCAAATGGGCTGAATATTGACTAAGCTTGTGAATCATGACAGTAATTTTATCTGTGTATTGGAAAAAACCTTTAAAATTATTGTATAATTAAAAATAGTATAGCATCATACAACATAAACTGTATTTTAGGAGAAACACTCATTATGAGGAAAAAGTGCCTTTTTATGTCTTTAACAGAACCTGTAAACAAATCTTAATGCATGCAGCAGCTATACAGTGGTTTGAAGAAGTTTTGAGAAAGAAACGGAATTATAAGTGACTAATTGTGTTTGAGTAGTTGGAATAAAAGATTTGTCCATTGTGAAAAGTCCTAGATACGCTGCAAGTCCAACTGACAACTGAAAAACTTTCAAGCTGGAAAATTAAGCAGTAGCTAGAAAGGTAGAGTGTTCTCTGGCATATTGAAACTCCACAGAAGTATTCAATAAACTGTTTAAGACATCTTAAATTAATGGCTGATGATTAGGCCTAGAAAAAAGAATTAAATCAGAGCATTTTGCTTCTTTTCCAGTTTTAGGATGCATGGATTCTCAGATATTTTAATAGTTTAATTGACAAATTTGAGTTTTTAATTTTTTTTTTTTTTTTAATTTACATTAGTAGCCAAAGCTGAGTATTCTTTAAAACAAAACAAAAAACCAGACCCAGCCCTCCAGCCCTTATAACCTAGGGACCCAGGCATATGTTTAATCATGTAGCCAAGAAAAGCTATAGATGAAACGTATCAAATTTTAGTCATTACAGGTAATTCAATGTTACAAGCTACCCTAGGAAGATAATTTCCCACCCAGACATTTGTGAAAGATTTTAATTAGGGCTGTTATACACTATGTAACATGGAAAGTGAGAAACAAATGTATGCATTACCATTATTTCTTCTCCAAATTATTGAGACTGGAAATGCAGAATTGACAATAGAAACAGAAGTGAAAGCTGTCCTACTGAGCATGAAATGAATCAAGGCTGGCAAGTTGGTCTCTTTCACAGCACACCTTCCCAAAGTCTTTACAGTGGTAATACATTTATATAAGGAGAGACTTGTGATTTTAAATGCTGCTGTGTCACAATTTACCTTGCCCAAGTTGCAGCATTCTCTTGCAATATAGTCGTTGCTCAGCAAAATGTGGAATTGTGAATCAGTTGGACACATCCACGTGTAGTCAGGCAGAAGGGCTGTTAATCAATGTGCCAAACAACTATTAAGAAAACATTCGTTTCACAAGTGAATGTGAAAAGAGCTGCATTAGAATCTACTAGTGTGATTTATTTTATTTTTAGGAAGTCACACAATGCAATAAAATTAAACACTCATCCTCTTTGCTGCATATTAGCACTGCTCCAAAATGATACTATGATCAAACAGGAGATGCTATGTAAGACAGGACAGCTTGACAATGCAGAATCAAAATGAGCACAGTCACTGGCAGTACAGTCTTTGGCCCATTTTCTGATCCTTGTCTGAACATTCCCAAATATAATTCCCTCAGCAGCATAGAAAATAATGTAAATAATGCAACCAGAGCTGTTTGTATTAGTACTTCAGTTCTTAATTCTATTTGTGTACCTTCAAGAAATGATGTAGGGGTAGATCTGTATTGTAATGACCTTAGCAGAAATTTTGTCTTCCATATATCTGCCTTTGCTATATATAAAACCAGAAGAAAGACAGTTTCACTTCGTAGAAGATGAATGCTTGCATTTCATTTCTTTTTTTTCAGGTAAATGTCTCAATGTCTTATATCAAAAGCAAAGTACACCAATTTTTAATTCTCATTTTCTTGTGAGAATGTTGAGGTGTGAATGATTCAGGATTCCCAAATTGTAGAAACATGAGTAGATAAAAGAAATGTCCTATATTTTATTTATCAGTTCTAGTTGTGTGTCTTCATAGTAACGGCCTAAATGACACATCTCAGTACTCTTGTATTGCATTTTCTTTCTTCCATTCTTTTACAAGTCAAAACACTATTAGTAGTCTGTCTCATTCATGAAAACAAAGTGAAAGAAACAAAAGAACCCACCCACGTTTACCTCATTTTTGAGTGCATTTGCACAGGCAAAAAAAAAAAGAAAAAAAAAAAAAGAAAAAAATAAAGAAACAGGAAATAGCAGGAAATAGTGTTATTTATAGACAATTTGGATCATACCATTTTTTATTTCATCCTTAGCAGTTGTGTCATGGTTTTGCACTGTCTGTTGGTAGAGCTTTTTGTTTTAAAGAGAGTATCCATGTAATATACAAATGATAACATACGAGGCTTAAATTGGATATGGTAATTAAATAGCTAGAAAAATTAGAAATAACATTTAAAATAGTCTGTGAAAATATAGGCTGCCTTGTCAACATTCTTTACTGATCTTCCCAAAACTTGGAGTAAAGTTAATGCATAGAAGCCTGAAAAAAAGGCAAAGTTTCATCACAAGTAAGTGGAAGGGGGAACAAGCATTACAGTTCAGGCATACATTTTTCAAAGTGTCTCAGTATGAACAGGTTATTTCCAACAGATCTTTGGACAAGAAAGGGGGAAAGTTCAATTTGTAAGGAAAATTCTTTCAGCTAACGTGCTGAATGAGCATGCCAACCGATAAACTCTTGTACCTGTTAATTGCAACATTTGTAATACTCGTTTTGTGCTGTTTCATTGAGTGAAAGAGGCAGAGCCCATCAGGTATTTTTCAAGAAGGATTTTAATAATATCAGTGTTTTAAATGGAAATGAATGTTAAATATCATAAAATTCAAGAAATCATATTTACAGGAGGACAGGCTACAAATGTTTAATTCATTGTGTAGCTTACACTGTAATATTTAAACTACCCTTCTATTTGAGAGGAATTATGTTACCTTATTTATTTCTATTTCTTAGAAAGTAGCACTTCTAAAATGCCTGTATGAACCTTCACAATATGTCCATAGACATTCATGAGCTTTGATAACTTCTAGTCATTCACTAGCAAGTGGATAATTTCTCCTGATTTTATAGTGTTTCTTTTACATTTTTACATAGTTTTTGTTCTGTTTTAAACTCTGTGCTGAGTTTCTCAAAATAACTACCACTGAATCTTTCTTAGTTTAGGAAATAACATAATGGCCTGCATATGGTTCTTTTTTGTGTAATGAATCTCAATAGAAAGCTGTAAATTATCGATTCCAGTTGTAAAGCTATTTATCTTTCAGTCTTTTACGAATATCTTTTTTTCCCATTAAGTTTCCCTCATCATATACTACAAGAAGCCATTTCCATTTCTTTCAGTGGTTCTAGTATTATACTTGTACCAAGATCCAAACCCCACTACGATCAAAGAAAAATATCCTTTGACTTCAGTGATCTTTAAATTACATTGCTTATGTCTTCAATTTTTTTTTTTTGTAAAATAATGCCTTGAGTTTGTTTGTGAGCATTTTCAGTTATATTTGCTTCAGTAATTACAGTACGTTGTGACTATTTTGGAGTTCTTTTAACACCAAAGACCCAGCACTGGTGTAGGAGAGTGATCTGAATCCCATGCTGCTTTTGCATAACTGAAAGTAAAGATTATTGAATTAATTAGTTTTCTGCAAGGACACTGAGGCTGTAGAATTCATTCATGAGATTGCACAGATGAAGCCAGAGGCATCATTCTGCATTTGTCGTTACTAGTAATAAACAGAAGGAGAAAAGCCTTCATTCTTGAGATTGTAGGCTGTGTGCTGCTGGGTGGGCAATTATAAAGGTGTACTTTTCTTCTTATGAACAAACCAAAACTGAAAAAAATATTAATTATAACAGTATCATGTCTTTCTGCGATATATGAAAAATTGCTTAGGATGCACACAGGAGTTTAGTTCTTTCTAAATTTGTCACCTCAGGTTTGTGTTTTAAAAGATGAAAAATCAAATATGAAGGTAAACTGGCCTCACTTCCTGGTTTTAATGTACGTGTTTGAGGAGCCTTCTAAATGCTGTTCGAATGTCCTGAAGTTTCTACCGTTCCTACATAGAGTTGTGTGCAGGAAAAAAACGGAACTGCTATTTTTGTCATCAGAGAAATGAAATTAATGAAAGCATTGATAAAGTTACAGTAGGCAGTATAGAATCATGTGTCAAGGAAATTATTAACCTTACAAAATCCTATTAAAGCTACACTTCTGTCATTAAGAGCAAAAATTTTACATATGGATGAGTAAGTTAAGAAAGGAAATACTTTTTTCTTTTCTTTATGACTACTGAGATACTTATAGTAGTTTATATAAGTGAGACCCTTAGAAGATTTTGTACATATATAGATGCATAGGTATTTACAGGAACTACTCCAAGTGAGCTTTGTTGAAAACTCAATGCTGTATGGTATTTCCTTTTACATATATGACTGGTGTAAAATCATATTAATTAAACTTTGCTAATTTTCTTTCTGTTCCTGGAGCGTTAGCTAGAACTTTAGCTAGACTGTGCTTCTTGAATCAAAGCAGAAATGAAACTTGTGTGGACTTCATGAGGAACTTCAGGTTTTAGCAGTCAGTGTTAAAAAGAGGGGATACACAGTGCATGTGGTACTCTGCAGGTTTCATGGCTGCAAAAAACAATAATTGTCTAAGTCTAATTTTCATCCTAGTCTCTTCTCTGATTTAGTGATTTATATGCCATCCAAATTCAGTGATTTAACAGACACAGAAAAGGCAAGAGCTTCAAACCTGTTATTGATACCTCTTTGTTCTCTTGGCATGGCTGCTTTTCTCCCTCTTCACCAGTATGATCATAGACTGTAGCTTTTGTTGATGATCATCATAGGTACTTTTTGTTACTCAAAATCTCATCTCTTAGCATGTTTTTCCATGCTAACGATTTTGTAAAAATGATAGCCTTGTTCTTCTTTCTTTTTTTTTATTTTGTTGGGCAAAACCACTAATACACACAGACACACATAGATAAATGTAAAAACAGCAATCCTCAAGTTTGCTTTTAAAACTCTAGAAGTGACTTGCACCACCAAAATTGTTTACTTATTGGATAAGGGCAAATATTTGAAGGAACAAATGCAGGAGCAGAAAACATGGAACAATAAACTTGTCACATATCAAAATAACGTGTTAGTTTTGTGTCAATTCTCATACTGTCAAGTTAGGTTTAACAGTCTATATATAATACCATTAAAGTAGGTAATTCAAATTACCCTACAGTTCATGTTGGTATAAATCAGTTAGAAATTCATTAGAAAATATTTAGTTCTATATGTTTTCCTTGCTTTCTTTTAGTCATAGGTAAATGGGCTCACCTGTTTTGTCTTAGTTTCTTCATTTGTAAGGTGGGTCTCATATGTATGGATTACTTTTGGGTATTGCTCCAAAAAATATTTAAATGCTGACTTATAATCCTATATAAGAACTGTTTGCATATGGAAAATGTTACAGATATTGCTGTTAAGCTGAAAAGAAAATAAAGCAATCATTCTAGTAAAAAAAATTGCACAGACACTCAGCAAAATGTTTGCCTGCAAATGTTTGAAACTTCAGCTTTGACCTGGTATGAAAAAGGGGATTGTCCTTTGTATTTTCTATAAAAGAGTGTTGTTTTTATTTTGCAGAAGCTAGAGGCCACAAACCTTATTTATTTCTTTCCTATTTTTGATCTGAAGCTGTATATGTGTTGAAAAGAGCAAACCAAACACTTTTGCTAAGACTCTTCAGATGTACGTTAAAGAAACCTTTGACATTTTACTTACGCTAAAAAAGTGAAAGACAAATAATCTTTGTAGTTTAGAGTGCAAATAGTTGAAAAATAGCCTGAATAACAAAAACAAAAAAGTCTTTTACTGTTTGTAGTGCTGCCAGTGTGGCTGCAGGACAAACAAAACCTAGGGAATTCAGGCAGAGTAAGAAACAATACATGACTTGAAATATTAGATAATCTGTGGCTGAGTACAAGAGTGTTTTTGGAAGAACATGAAATACTGGCTCAAGTTATAAAGTCCATTGTTTATCAAATTGAATAGCCTAATTCTCGTGCATCTGTTTAACAATTTAAGAGAAAGGAATAGTTCTATGAAACAAGTTAAAGCATGTAGGTAGTGGAGGAAAAAAAAAGTTCCCGTTCACCTTTAGCGTTGATTGTTTCATCCTTGAAACAGAACTCCAGATTATTTTTCCTTCATGTTGCTTGTAAATACAGTGATAAATTTGTAATAAGGCTGGAATGACTCCAATTATTCTGTCTCCTTCAATAATTACTCAGTGCAAACATCATCAGAATGTAGCCTATCGAACTTTTTTCTCCTACTCTGCAATATTTTCCTAGACTTTTTGATGCTCTGTAAAAACATAGATGTTACATATGAATTCCCAAATAAACTCATATCTTTAGACATGTAAATTAGCTATGACCTCAGCTAATGGGGGAATTGCTTTTTATACATACGAAATGCATTCAAACTATTTTGCAAAGCAGTGGCAAATGAATAACATAAATCAACACCTGTAAAGAGGAACAGAATAGAAAAATATGCATAGTATACTTGAAGACCACATAGCTCCATTCACTGCAAAGGAACTGAACTAACAAATATCAAAGCTTCCATGAATGTCATTTATAAGTGATAAATGACCAACTATGTAAAATGGAGTGGCTGATTTGCAGGGAGAAATAAGATGACAACAGCCAAAGAGAGCGTATGAGGTAAATGTTGTAAATAAAACACATTTTCAAAAAATGTACCTTTCAAAGTCAGTGCTAAACCTCCAGAGGAAAAATTTTGATATCCGCATCTGTGGAATTATATGTGGAAGAAATGGACCTGGGTGTGCTGGTTGATGCTCAGCTAAACATGTACCAGCAATGTGTCCAGACAGCCAAGAAGGCCGATTCTGGTCACAAATTCATAACACAGCACACCATATGAGCTGCTATGAAGAAAGCTTATTCCATCCCAGCTGGACCCAACTCACCACCATAGTCTTTACTGGTGAGTCATGTATGAGTACTTTTGCTAGTATCCACTTTATTGCATAGGCTAAAGTATATATTTTGACTGACACTGGTATAAATAGCAGAATAAACCATCTCATTATTAGCTCTCCATCCTTAGTTTCCTTATCAGGTGCAGGGCTAACCTTCACAGCCACCTTAAGAATTTCATATAAAGGTGGTATACTCGTGACATCAAGCATATTCAAGGCTTTGTAGTCCATGAAGTACAAGAATGAGTACAATGGAATGGACTGCAGTTTGATTTTTAAGAGAGTGCTGATTGGAGGCAGTTTTATCTCTTCTAGAGGTTTCCTTTAAGAAGGTGTTTAAGGGTGGAGATTGTTTTAGAAGGCTGGAAGAAAAGGCAGATTGTACCAAATGTTAAAACTGAGAAAGAAAAGCCAAGCCTTTCTTGTAAACTTCACTATAGTTCCTGGAAGATTTCGGAACAAATATTGAAGCAAATGATTTGTTAGTAATTGCAAAATTAAGTGATGAGTAACAATAGACGTTTATTTGCCAATAACAAATTACATTAAACAACTTTTTTAACAATTTTTACAGATTGGCAAGAAGCAATAGATGTCACACGTTCTGACAAGTCTTTTGGAACTAATGCGATATCCTCTTGTGCAACTAGGAAATCTTGGACCAGATTACATTTCTAAATTGCTACAAAACAGTGTGTAAAGTTGGCTGGATAACTGAGTTGTCAGTAATGCTTGGTCAAAGTGAAAAAACAAACTGTTCACAGATGTCTCTCCTGGAATCAGTTCTTTGCTATTTTCTTTAATCATTCTGAATAGTAGAGCAGAGAGCAATCTTATTAAATCGCTGTAACACAGAACTGGGAAAGAGAAACAGCATACTCCAGAACAGGCTTTGAATTCAAACTCACTTTCACAAATTAGAGGAAAGGACCAAAAGGTATGCTGAAATACTGTGGAGAAAGGAGGAAGGAGCTAGGTGTACAAAGGAATTATCAACAACAAAAGAATGCTGTCCGTGCACACCAGAAAAGAATGGGGAAATAGTGTTACTTTGGAAAAGCAAGAGTTTTGTAGTATCTCATTCTAAATGAGTCAGCAGAGCCATGAAGTTGTAGAAAATCTAAGAATGTTTTATTTATTTTAAATAGATATAAACTTCGTAAGACAGAGTAAAGAAATCATACAGTTCCTTGCAGTGCTGTACTCCAAGCTAGAATTCTGTACCCAGTTTTGAGCATTGCATTTTAATAACAAAATAGACTTGTGAAGAAAAGAGACAAAACAAGTTGGGGTTGCATACTTTACAGGAAAAGTGACTAAGAGAGGATGTGATGGCAAAGATGAAGTTATTAAAGGAGTGTTATAAACAGGAAAGAAATAACCTCTTTTGTCTATGGTGAATTGGATATAAAAATAGGGTTAAATTGAAGCAATTAAGAGCCCCTTTAATGAACTTTTTGATGACAAGAATAGTGAAACACTGAAATTGATGTAATAGGAGTGGGGTATGAGAAAACATTAGATAAAAATTATCCAGATTGACAGAGGCATAGTTTATTCTCCACTGAGGCAGAAAAACATGCTGGATGTTTTTTTTTTTTCTTTCATTGTTTTAGATTTTTCTTCTCTTCATAATAAATAATTTTACTAACATCTGTGGAACAGAATAAAAGATCCTGCCTAAAATCTTCTGACTACAGAATGATATCTTCCAATACAGTGAATGCCGAAGACCAAAGTTGGTAGTAGCTGTAATCACTCATTCCAGATCCTTTAAATTTTGATATAAAATACGTTTGCCTTCAGTCAGAAATAATTATTTTTTTTCTCTTCCTCACTTCCAGTAGTTGGAATGTGGAAAAATTCTACTTATTTCTACTTGATTGAACAGCAAGGAGTGAGGGCTTCTACGTGAGTTTGTTCTAAGAGGAAAGAAGGAACAGATCAAAGGTGTGTGGCTTGTAGAAAAAGCAGAGCAATAGCGTTGCTTTTCTGTAATCATTAGAAAACAGCAGGAAAAAAGAAAAACAAAAACAACACAACCCATATTTCAGTTTTCTTGATCTGAACATTACAAAGCCATGAGCAGCCCAAGAAATGGCAGACTGAAATCTGAAACAGAATAAACCTTTGGTGAGCCTATGTTGCTTCTCATGTCTCTTCTGTGTAGATCCTATAGTGAGATAAAGATGTTGTCCGGTATTTAGGTCTTGTTGTGAGATTATAGAGGTAGAGAGCAGGTTTATGTGAATTGTTTGTGTTTACCTCTTTCATGAAGCGGCTTGATGTTTTGGCACGTAATGTTATTGCAATGAATGATATGTGGTGCTTTTGTTGTTCTGGTTGCTTTTTGAAGACCCTGTAGTTTGGACCCAACTGAACTGAATATTTCTCTTCCTTATTTCTCTCCTGAGAAAATTTCTCTGAGTATACTCTGAATATATAACAACATTTCTTCTCTATTACGCTTGATAAGAAGAGATTTTTTAACTTTCCTCTTGGTGGAAAAAAGTAAGTTGTCTTTATTTTCTTCTGTTTGCCATTTGTCCTTTATATTAAATCTGCAGTTCTTTCTACAGGAGACATAAAGCCAAAGGGGAAAAGGGAAAGTCTATGAATAAATTAAATTGACATTTCCTAAAAATAAGTACTTGTATCTGAGGGGTGGAAAGATTCTGATCTTTTTCTTGTCCTGCTTGTTGATAGTAAGTAACAAAGTTGCTTTTTGTTATGATTAAAAAAAAATGCTAAAATGGTTTAAGTACAATGAGGAACAGCCAGATTTTTAAAAAGAAGCAAATATTTAATACAGTAAACTATTTTTATGTGGACTTTCCTCCTGTATTTGCCTAGGTGAATAAAATAACTAGTTCACAAATTCTTATCGTATTCAGCAATACATATTTTTTCCTACTTAAAAAAAAGAAATTTATAATTAAATCTATCATCACAATAATTGTCATAGACATTACAGTTTAGAGAAGCAGCGTCATATGCAATGTAAACAATTCTTTTACAATAAAATACTGTAAGTCTCATCAAATACCCATGTAATCATTCATAAATGATTAAGTGCAGACATCAACTACCTGTAGACAAAATATTGCATGCCTAACCATATCCAAGTCTTCTATGCTTGGCTATTATTCTTCATTTTTCCTGAATCAAATTACAATTCCACTGTAGTGTTTTCTTCAGCTCAGCTATGAGTGAAAGTCCTAGAGGCATGCATTCATTTTAATTGAATGACCCTCACATCAGTCTCAGGCACCACGTGTGCTTGCACGGAGATGTTTACTATTAAATTTCTTTTTGCTTCACGGAAACATTTGTATGCGTAAGCCACCCAGATCCTTCCATGGAAGACACTATAGAATCACAAAGAGGTTTTATTGCTTAACAAAGTGTGGATACTTCATCAGTGAACTGGAAAGATTTCTGCTTGCAAAGTGTTCAGAACCTTGGTGTACAGAATCAGTTGAAAAGGAGGAATAGTTTCTAGAAGCGATCAAGCTCCTAAAATTAAAAATTATATATAAAAATAAAATAGGAATAAGCAGAATGAGCAAAAGTTGACCTTAGGAAGAACATGGTTCAGTGTTTCTTTTTCCAAAATAAAGTAGTTAGTTCACCTGTAAAAGTGTATAGACTGACAAACTGACAAGATTAAATGCTTTATTTTAACACTGTTTGCTTTATTTACCACGTCTCTAATTTTTCTGTGAACTCCCCATTAGAGTCATGGTATTGCCTGGTTTCCTGTAGCAATCAAGACTCATTTATTTCCTTGAAATTTGTTTACTAATGATTTTGCAAGCTGTCATTTCCATCATTTTCATAATACCATAGCTATGTGATTCTTGTTTTTGAGGGATAACTCTGATGTCTCTAATGGATGAAAATGCTTTATCAGAAAATGATTTTACAAGTTACTGTGCAACTCCGGCATGCTTTTTTTTAAGAGCTGTGTGGTTGTTTTCATGCATAGGAAGTTAAGAATATGAGTGTTGCGGAGTACCAATCTATTGAAATATATTTTGCATCCCTGTAAATGAGAGTAGCAGCATGTAATATAATTACCTATTATATGTAAATTCACCTTCACCTTATGACTTCTAGGGAGGGTCCTGATCAGCAAGGTAACATGTTCCATTTTGCTGTATATTTTATCTATTTCAGTGTTCAGTTTCAAATATTTTTCTTCCTCTTCAAATCTCTGTTAAATAATCCGTGTAATATTTTGTTCATAAACCAACGTATATTGATGCCTGAATTTGTTGATACTGCACTGGAAAATAAATTTGGGAATATAGGTTTGCTTATTTTTTAGTGGAAAGTATACTTGCCTAAGCTACAGATCTTATATAGGCCTTGATTCACAGGAATGTCTCTCAAAGTCAGTGGGAGATGCTGATAAAGACTGAGGTCAATAAAACATTATTGAAAATTATTAACAAATTTTATTATCATGACTGTCTTTAAGTTAATACTATGTTTTCCAAGCCAGACAAGTGCTTTCTGAACAACTGCATTTAAGTTACTACTCCACATTGATGAATAGGTGTAATTTTTATCCCCGGATATCTTGCTCAACTAGTGTAACTCTGACTGGTAAACTGACCTACCGTTTCCCCTCGTAGATATCAATCATTCCATAGATTGTGCTAGGAGTACAATGCAAAAACTCTTCTACTGTGATAATCATAACTGTGATAATCACAACTGTGTTCACAGCTTGACCGGAATGTATTTACACTCACTTTTGAATGGAGAAAAGGCAAATATCCTTATTGTACCAGGTTCTGGAATTACAGCTCATTTCTGAAGATAAGATCTAATAAGTAAATGGCAGACAACTCACCTTGGCATAGTTTCTTTCACATGGCCATGAGAGATACTCAGAGATATACAGGAATATGTCTCCTTTAAGTTAAGTTTCCTTTAAGTGGCTTCAGTGAATATGTTTGTTGAAAAATAAAAGAAAAAGGAAAATTATTTTGGATGCTTTGTAATTGTTAATCAGATATCTGTGGGAATGACTCCTGGAAAAGCTCCCAAGGTCACTGAGAGCCATGGCATTGTGCTGAGTAAGTTATGCTGACAGGCACTCAATTTTCCAAAAGAAATTGCTCTCTTCCTTTCCTCTCCAACTGAAAAAAAATTCCTTCTCTTCTTTTTCTTCTCCTCCTTTTTCTTCCTTCTCTTCCTCTTGTTCTTCCTTTTTTCCCCTTCTTTCATTTTTACTCAGTTCTTAGAAAACTGCCATGTTCTAGGATTAAATACCCAATTTAAATATGTGAGTGGGGGAAATTTTATGTGTAACTGGTAATAAAATGTGTGTTGCTCTTGCAAAGATGATTAAGACCTCTATGTGAGCTTCAACTTTTAGGGCCCGTTCCTGTAATCACTGAATTCAGTTACGAAATTCCTATTTACTTGAAATTCCTTGTGGGACTCCTGTCTCATTTCTGAGAAGAACAGATCATGTTATTACTCTGTGGTGAACTTCAGTTTTCTTTTGCACCAATTACTGTTTTCTTTCAACATGTCTAAAACCTCTTTTTTTTTTTTTTTAATTTATTTAATTTTATCCTCTCTTAATTTCCAGAGAAACTGGGACTTAGAAAGTGCATGTTGTTTTCACCCGTATTAAATCTGTACATCACTGTTTACTGGATTTGATTTATGTTCTTACTGCTTATGACTACAGCTATTTTGTACAATATTTTCACGAATGAGAAAAAAATAGCCAAACCTGAATGATATCTTTTTTTTTTTTTAATTCCTTTCTTTTTATGATTAGAGAGTTCATAACTGAATGATGCAATTTTAAGACAACAATTGAAATTTAAAACATATGTGTGAAAGTTTAAACTGCAGATTTGAACTTGTGTTGTATGGGACTTAAAACCAGTCTGCATGTAATGGAAGTAGCTCTCTAGTCTCAGTGGAGTTTTGCATAACCATATCTTTCCTCAGAATCTAAGCTTTCCCATTGCATGCTCACTTAAATCAATTTGTATGAAAATTTATTTGACCTATTTTAGTAACTTCCCCACTAAAATTGTATCTAAATATGTGCGTATGTAGGCATTAACAAATAAAACATATGAAGATGATGCTATCCACATTTTTTGTGTTTCTTTTATTTCAGCTTATAAAATACTTGTTTGGACAAGCAGCCTTGACCTGATCTTTAATATGCAGCTTAATGTAGCAACAAGTAGACACTAGAGATGACACTAAGCTCATTTTTACTACAACATAAACCTAGATCTCAAAAGCATTGTAATAACCTCCATTACACTAAGAGATATTGATTAGATATGCTTCCCTGGCAGAAAGAGTGGTCTCGTAAACTCAGAGAGTACCAATGATTCTCCATGAGATCTCAATGGGATCTGCAGATGCCAAGTACCAGCCTTACAGCTAAGCCATGAAAATTGAGCAGCGATCCAGGTCTTATCCAGGCTGTGTGAAAGAATTTCTATTTCTGGATTACTGCATCCTGGCCTGAGACCACCAGCACAATAAAGATGCAGAGCTGTAACATCTAGAGGAGGGCCACAAATACGATCATGGGGCACCTTTCCTATGAAGATGGGCTGAGGGAAATGGGCTTGTTCAGCCTGGAGAAGAGAAGGCTCTGGGGAGACCTCTTTGTGGCCTTCCAGTACCTAAAGGGATATTATAAACAGGAGAGTGACTTCTTACATAGGCAGATAGTGATAGGACAAGGAGTATGAGCTTTAAACTAGAAGAGAGTAGGCTTAGGTTAAATATTAGAAAGAAATTCTTTACTCAGAGAGCGGTGAGGTCCTGACACAGAGTGATGTATTTTAAAAATCTGGCCTATTATGGACACCCATGATAACTCAGTATAATAATGCAGACTAGCTGAAAAATGATAGTTGTCAGTCTTGAATGTTAAGAGGTACAGTTTATGTGATAAAAGAAAAACATTTTAGATTTTGGCACTCCAGTTTTGGAGACAAATGCATTTTTGAGGGATACAGAGTTGGTTTGTTTTAATGAAGGTAAGATGCGGTGGCTGTTCCACATTTCCACGTGCATTACAATCATGTTATCAGAAATGTGCTTTGAATTTATCTCTAATGAGTAAATGATTTACCAGCATTAGATGTTCTTCATATCAGTCCCTTTTGAAATAAGTATCTATCTCTTAATGTAAGAAGGCATTTACTAAAAGGTGAAAAAAATCAAAAATATGGATCAAGCACCTTCTAGCTTCCTGTATGAAGAGTTTGCAAATGAAGTAATTTGAGTTATGTTGTTAGTGGCTTTTGCACAATTATTTTATAGTTATATTTTGAAACAAACTAATTACAGAACAGTTCCTTGAAATACTTTCTTTTAACAAAAGAAAACAGTTTCAAAATCGTATTAACTGATACTGCTTTTTCAGATTTCATAAACAGCTTCATATGAATAAGTTTTTGTTTTGTTGAATTGTTGATTTTCCTGAAATTCAGTGTTACCTATTTCTGTCTCTTGGCATAGTACAGCATTTTGGATCAGTTTTGTGTTAGTAAGATTAAAAAGCTTTCCTGTGTTCAGTGTAAAGGTTGTCCCTCTTTTATTTTATGTATGTATTAACAGTTGAACTGTATAACACATCATTTATTGTTCACTGTGTCGGCTTTATATTGTATAAGGTATTGTTATTGTATGAATGAATCCGCGTATGTGTATGTAGTCTACATATTCCATATAATCACAAATGCACCTTGCAGGTGAGGAAGTCATAACAATTACACCCTGTTTAAATATGAGTTTCTCTCACAGTTACTAGTTAATTCTTAGGTTACTCCTTTATTCTGAAGACTTGACTGAAAAAAAAAAATACTCAAGAAATACTTGTAATTTGTTTGGGAGTTCTGTTAAGTACATAAATTATATGATACATGGTCCTTACTTTTGTGATTATGATGAGTTGAATTTCCTAATGGCTGAAATAGTCTACTGGGGAGAAATTTTAATTAGGGTTTAGATGTTGAAGTGTTGCCGCTTTGGGAACCTCAGTATTATTTCTCCTCATCATGAATAAGAACTGAGAGGCAAGTGATTTTTATGCTCATTTTAATAATGGACCAAGAGTCAGACAAGATTTCTGTTACCTATTGGGGTTTACTCTGCAGGGAAGTGTTGCCCCTTGTAGGACAGATTGCATCCTCCACTTAGCATTAAAAATTTGTCCAAATAATATAAGGAATATTGTCTTAAGATGCTTAACAAGTAACTGCAAAAGTATGCTATATAAGAAATACATTCAGAACATTTCGGTATGTATATATTTTTCCCTAGCATTCAACCAGCAATATTTATGTCTCCTCAGCTGTTTTCTTCTGCATCCCTACATTTAGAAGTTCTCATCAGTTTCCTTCTGAACTTTTATCTGACGTAGTTCCATCAAAAGCTATTACAATATTCCCTATGGTCACCTTAATATTTACTACGGGGCAATGCACTATGGAGGCAACTTTTGGGGAGGAATTGTTATAATTGGTTCTGATAAAGTTTTAGGCCAGAAATAGGTCTTCACTAAAAAATCCTACACTGAATTTCCATGACGGCAGCTACTTTGTTGTTCTAACCAATTTACCATATCTAGAAGAGCTGACAATAGAGAAGATGCTGTACCACATTTTCGTTGGCAACGTGCTGTTGTGGTGATGTTTTATAGCATGTTCTTTTAGCAGAAAAATGTAAAATGAGTAAAGATTAGCATTGGAACATATGTCCAAGATACCTCTTTCATATAGGAACAAATGTGGTAAGGAAGACTGAGAACTGTGGATATTGATTAAACTGTCTGTTACTTAATTTGGGTTCTTTTTATAGATGTCCCCAGAATATGATTGTCTTGAAAATCTAATAGCAATAGAAATTTTAATTGTGCAGTTCTGAGATGATAACATTCATAGAACAAAAGTCAATATAGCTAGCTGTAATATGCTTTTGTAAGAGCCTGGTTTTACACATTAGGTACAGTATCTCCTTGTCAGAAGCTGCCTTTTTTGCTAGCTCTAAAGCAGTGCTCACAGGTTTTTAGCATCACTTAGTAGCCTTGCGAAAGTTACAGTATATCTGCTCGTATGCCAAGAAAATAACTGGGGAATCAATTATATCAAAGTGATTAATGAACATCAAACATTGTTCTGAAAGCATCTGTTTCCCAATTTCAGTGTGTACAAGTACTTTTTTACACATAGGAACTCAATCCAGTCATTCATGTGCCTACAGAAAAGCTACATTGTTTATAAAAGACATGGGAGGAATTTAAGAAATATCAATTATTACTTCAGCTAAGAAAGACTAGGTTTAAAGAGAAGAATTATTGATCTTGTTTTAATCACAACATTTCTTGTAATTAGATTTGTTTTCATTATCTTTAATTGCCACTTAATCAGAACAACTTTCAAATTGAGCACTGAAATGATTGTGGACAAGCTGAGGAGAAAATCAAGTTCAGATTAAAAAAAATATATATATATATATCGATTTTGTTTACGTGCAGTTCTATATACCTGTGATTAAATATTAATTTGGTGCCATTTTAAACACTCTGTTACAGCATTCTGACTTCCAGTGTACAGTTTCACTCATGACAGAAGAAATTTCCATTTCAGCCAGTAGAAAGTTTGTTCTGTATTGTTTTAAAGGCTTCCAAATACAGGTTAAGCTCATTTCACATCCACAAAATGAAACTTAGTACTAGCCAAAAAAATTTTGTGGTGGCTATGTAAAGAACTACACAGCAAAGTGACTTCAGATACTGTTACACTATTTTTAATTGTGTATAGGGCATTTTCTATATTTTCAGTTACTAACTCTAAAGAAAATTTCATCCCAAATTATTTCAGCTGCTTGTGTTAAAATCACAGCATCACTGATAGCACCCAAACATTCCTCATTTCCTGAACACAGTAAAAGACAGAATGAAAATACAAATACATGGCCAGTTTTGCTTGATTCCTATTAATTTTGGCATTCTGTTAGTCTAGCTAGGCACAGTGCTGCCATCTGGTTGGAAAAGGACCTCTGCTGTTTGACCACTAAATAGCATTTTTACTCACTGTCTTCAGCTCGCTGACTCCTATTACATTAATAAAGCTAGCAGATTGGTTTTGCTGAAAGGATGGTTGGAGGACAGGGATTTGATTTCTTCTGATAGTAACTTAAGCTTGATTTTGTGGTGTCTTGTATAGACATAATTGACTACAAAAGCACAGCACAACAGGGAATCGGATTTACTGGGCTACTTTCCGCTCCCATTTATACCTAAAAAGGCATAACTAAATGTGAGAAATTCTTGATTCCTCATTTTAGCACCTATTGTCTTAAAGGAGTTGTTGAAATAATTTATTTTATGATTTTTTAAAATTATATTCAAAACAGATATTTGTAAGATAGAAATCTCTTTGTCACTCTGCATCACTCTTACAGAACATAATTTGTTCCTACTATTACTCTCTGCCAGCCTGAACAGTTCATCTTCTATGAAAGATTTTGATTCAGATATGCTGAAAATACATTTTTTTTGTCATGTATGCAGCAGGACTAAGTTGGAGAAGATCCAAAGGAATAATAATAGCAGTAGGTAGAAAAGATGAGTTATGATAAAATATGCAACCAAGCGAAGCCGACTGTATACGGTCAGTCCTTAATTCCAGTTAGTGTGTCCATTCTCCACGACTGGAAATAAATTAGTGTTTACAAAGATGTCGTAAAGCACAAATCAAAGTGCTCATAGCTTAGAGATTTTAAATAGAAATGGAATATTTCCAATTCACAGAAATAGTCCAAAATGCTAAATGGGAGAAGAGGAACCATTCTTAAACAATATGAAGTTACAGCATCGGAGTGAAAGACGTGGATTTACATTTTATTTAATTTTCTGCTTGTATGTATGAATGAAAGCATTTTATGAAATAGCCTTAACACACTGGGAAGGGAGTGTGTTTCTTTGACTTGCCTTTGCTTATGCAGAATGACTTATGTATTCTTTCATTGTCTCTATTACTACCATTACTAAATTGAATTATTAAAACACCTTTGATACCACCTTCAGTCCCTTGTTGTGGTTGCTGCAGCCATGATGCTGATGTAAGAACATTTGTCCCTATGACTGATAAAAAAAAAATTTAAAGCACTCACTCGTTTCAGCAGGTCTGAAGTGTAGAGCATCTGAGAATAGCCAGATCCAGTTCAGAGAGACAGAATGAAATTTAGAAAGGTGAAAAAATAAGGCCAAATTCAAATTTCTTGGGACTGAAATATAATTAAAAAGCCATCATTTTTATATCTACATCATGAACTCTCCCCTGAGTCCACACAAGTTTATTTAGAAATATGGTACAAATTACTAAAAGAAGAGGGCAAGTGTCTTTCTAAAATTGTCACTGCTGGGAAGTAGTTGAGAAAAAACGAACTGGAAGTGTCAAAGATTTGCCTATTTGTTAAGTACTCTGACTCCATAAAAGCATTCAATGTTTCTGTGCAATATCAAAAAATGTGTAACAGTAAAATAACCATAGAGTAATGACCTTAAATTAGAGCTATATTGAATGATTTTACATTTGACACACTTGTGTTGGTACAAGTTAGAAATGTGGGAAAGGTGCTTAGGAATCAAACAGCACAAAAATATACTTCTTCAGAATGAGTCTTAATTTAGACCTTGTTAATTTTGATCCTGTTTATCTTCTCTAGACAACTTGAGAGGGTATTAGAAAATATTTCAACATGGCTGATTATATTTGAGTTCTTCATGGGAAACATTTATCTGTGACTTCTTACACCATTGCAAAGGATATAGAGATTGGTTCAGAAAAAAAAATACAGTTTATTTGAAAAATTTATGTGTTTTACGGAGTGTCAGAGTTTTGCTGCTTTTTATGCTTTGTTTCTGTTCTCACTTCACGAAAGATAACTCATAGATTCATAAAATGACCAGAATTGACTGTTAGGAAAATACTAACCTGATTTTTTAAATGGCAAAAGATGGAACTTATTGCAGTGATTCCAACAGCATAGCCCAAAAGCATGTGATTGAAACAGGTTCTATTAGACAAAGGCTTAGTCTCAAGACTTCAAGACAGCATTTCCCAGGTTCCCAGTGCTTAGTTTATCTTTCTTTCAGTTTGAACTGTTCTGACTATTGATCCCAACATTTGTCTGGGTCAAAGGACTTCGAGGTATCAGAAAACTTTTTCACATCATTGATAGTTATTGACTGGATTCAAGACACCTCTTAATCTTGTCTTTGATATATTCCATAGATTGATCGCCTTAGGGCTTTCATTGTAAGTCATGGTTGCTGTGTTTTCTGAGTTTTTTAATGCTGTATATGACTGCGAGAAAAGTTTTTCAGTAACTTCTTTCATTTTTTCACATCCATTTAAACATATAAACACTGAATTAAATACAGTAATAATTTTAGTCATGCCACAAAAAGTAATGACATCTTCTATTTTTGTTCATTATTTCATTTCATCCAAAACTTGCATTGCCCCTTTTAGTGGCAGCTTCGCACTAGGTCCTCATCTACAGTCATTTAAATACCATTATCTTGTTATTTCATTGTTGATACACCAGGGATACAGACCACTCTCCTGAAACGATGACCTCACCCCAAGTAAATTCACAGATGTTAGTAGGTTTTACAGAAGTGCGCTAAATTTGAGGCTCAGAAAAGATTAGGCTTATCTTCACAGAAGATAGGTCTTCTGTGCTCCTTATGGTATTGTGACTTTCTCCAAAGTCTAGCACAGGGCATTCCAGAATAGAAGGGATCTTAACCAAATTCTGTTTACTCTGACATTTTCCTCGTCCACCAAAAATTAAATACCGCCTCTGATATAGTATTTTTCTACCCACCACACTGAAAGGTTTCTTGAATGGGTCCATTCAAGGGTGTGTGGAATCTAGGCAAGTCTGTCCATTGACTTCAAACCAGATGGAGCTATGCTGTCAGTCATCTGGAAACATGGGAACTCCAGTGCCCCTTTTCTTTGATTCTGTGGATTTGCAAATTCTGCAGATGGATCCCAAATATGGTCCCATGAGTCCCAGCTGTAGGAAGTGTTATTTCCCCGTTTACTCAGTAGTCAAGTAGAAGGCTAAAATAGAATGCAAGTTCTGTAATAGGTGTTTTTGTACTACATTTTGAATTTATTACAATTACAGTCAGTATACACAATCAATATTTAGAGGGTTGACTCTTTTTTTATTATTATTTTGTGTGTGTGTGTGTACATTTTTTTTCCAAAAGTAAAAAAATGTATGCAAGTAATCCTAATGGAATTCATCAGATACACAGAATTTGAGAAGAGCAGTACTATTAGCCTCTGCTTTTCAAGATGTTCCTTTAGTTCACTGTTATTGAAGCTTATGTCTGTTCCTGCTTTATAACATTCTTCATACTTTCGTACCCTTTCCAAATAAATTCTTTTGAAGAAGATTTTAATAAAACAATTTCTCTAGTAGTTTCAGAAACTGATGGAGCAGACTAAGTCGCTCAATCCAAGAGATCCTGGATACTGTCCATGAAAAAAGCTGCCTCTTAAAATGACATTTTCTAGTACAATATTTTTAAGACAATAAATTTATAGAGAAGTAGACCTGGAAATTGTTCTTTGGGAAAACAAAATATTATGTCTTGAATTTCTAGCTGTTATTTTTATTGCAAGACAACTGCAGAAAATTAACCTTTATTTCAGGCTACTTCCCCACTATTCCTGCTATTGAATATCTTTTGAAAATTCATAGACTCTGTCTGTGGTATACTTCATCGTTGCCAAATGTGATTAAACTGAAATTCAGATGAGAAAAAAAAATCAAAATGCCATTTCTAATATGCTCCTTCTGATTATGTTATTTCTAGAATGCTATTTCTGTAAATTCATAATACTAATGTATTGTTTCATCTGTTTATCATGACCATGCTGTTCTTCTATAATTGTCAGGACAAATAACATGCTCTGTGTGTGGACAAGGTGTAAATGTTCTAGCAGAAGGAAAAATGTAACAGCAGGAGAAACAAAAAGATATAATATAAACAATCAGTTATTTTTGAAAAGAATCGAGGTTTCCATGAGGCATCCCCAAATGCTGAAATGATTTTTGAATTAATAAAAGCATCCTGTAAAAATGTGATTCACATTTTTATATCACTGCATCTAAGTGAAATAGGCTAACGTAATGGGGGTTCATTGGTCTTTTGTTGCATAAAAAATATGAAGCAGATTCTGCTTTCGGCTGAGTAGGGACAGGCTGGGACAATTCATCTGAAGATAACAGCCAGATTCATAGCCTGTGAAAGTTGTATAGTTCTACTGATTTCAACAGTGTCATGCCAGATATAAGTCAACTGAATATTTAGCTGAACATATGAAGTCAACAGATTACACCAGTAGAGCTGAGAGAAGAATTTGGCCAGAGAAGCTAAGCTGTAAATGTAGAAATTGGCAGTGCAATTTAGGATCACTGCTGGCAAGGGGGAGGTCTAGGAATAAGTGTTTGAGGTCTGTCTAACTCTTCAGCTAGCTAGGTGAAGCACGAAAATTGAGGACTTTTCATATCCAGTAGAAGTCAGTATGCTGAGGAGAAAATTCTCTTTCTGGCCAGTCAACTGTGTACTGGTGGAGGCTGGAGGGCCACTTTGCACCTCCACAGTTGCACTGGCAAACCCTTTTAGACCCTCACCTCATACCTGGGCTGTGCACTGGTGAAGATTGCTGGTTGGAGCAGAAAAGGCTAAAAGCTACACTGTGTGAATGTTTGCAGCACTGAGGAGATGGCGTCTTGTATTAAAGCCTCTATTTCCATCAATGTATCCAATAAAGTCCTCCAAGGTGGATGAATGTGAATGTGGGATAAGTGATCACAAATAACAGGAATATTCAGCACAGCTCTGCTTGCCTCCGGTTTCATGAATTTTAGGTCAGTGCAACTCTAAAGACATAAGTACAATTACTCCTGATTTATACTCATAATTGAGGAAAAAATTGTTTCCTGTAAACTGCAAACTTATGATGTTGGCAGTGTACATATGGCTTTCAAATAGTTTCTTTCTTTTTTTCTTTAAAGAGTGGCTTCCTCATGTCTACATAGAATAATAGGCCATGCCGAGAAAATGGGAATCAGGAAAGTAAAGCAAAGCGTTAGTGATATGGAAGTAGGCGAGACAGAACAGGAAATACTCTAAATAAATAATAGTTCCAAATGCTAACCCAACATAAAACCCTTGTAAATTATCGTAAAGAATCTTAACATTTTCTTTCATTGCAGGACTGTTAAAAAATTTAACTTATCCTGACGAAAACGTAAGGAAGAATGAATTTACATTGTTTTTTCTTATTGTGTGTGGATTTGACTACATATACGTGGTTTTATTCACAGAGCAGAAATCCAGCACTTTCAATTTTATTTAATTTGAAATGTTGTGACAGTTTAATTTACTATCACTTAAAAATGTAATCAATCAGACATTTAGGGGAAGCTACTCAGACATTAAGTGTAAGTCTTTCTGGTGACAGAATCATCAAGTAAAGACATACCGAACACTGCTAAGAAGAATATGGTCCATATTATGATATAAAATATGTTAAAACTTCTAACCAGCTTAGTTTAACTATTTGCCCGTGACATCATTATCAGAACTCTCCCTTTGACTTTGACATCATGAGCCAGAACTAGCCTCTCAGCAAGTTTATGCATTGATTTTAAGTAACTGGAAGCTATGCTGAATATGGACAACCAAAAATATGTTATCTCAGTATTGATATTGCAGTACAGCTTCAGTAACAAAAACTAAATGAAGGAGCCTGAAGTTATACTACAATTGAAATAACAATTTCATTTTTCATTAAGTCTGAGGTCTGTTGTGCTTAAAGAAGGGAAATTATTTGCACTTAAAGGAAGAAAGCTCTTCCAGAAAATTTTATCTATAAGTAGATTTACACAGCAATAAGAATATAGTGTCTTTATATTGTGGGACTGGTGTTTTTCATTTTCTCAGTGAGCCCTGATTGATTTGTTGATCTTCAAGTATTTATTTACAAAAGGCATATTACTTTTCATATACATATTTTTTCCTTTTTTGACTTTTACTTTCCTAAATGCATGAACCACTATGTACCCGTTGCACTTCCATAAAAAACAAGAGTTCCAAGATGTCATTTTCAGAAGTCTCAGTTGAGAGTGTGTGTGTGCATGGAAAAGGTGATTTATAATATCTGAAGATGAAAAACTTTGTGAAATCAGTCTTATGAGTACTACAGCTAAGAACTGAGAGACTTAGAGCCCTGCATATTCACTTTTATAGCAGTTATTTTTAAATTGGTAAGCTTTTCAAATACTTCTTTGGAAACAGTCTAGCCATGGTGATATTTTGCAGCCTTTTGTGGTATTAGCTTATAAAAAGTTATCATAATGAAGAGTGATGCATTCTAGCAGGAAATTACTATGCATAAGTGGTGTCATTGAGCGGAGTTTTGTGTAATTCATTTTATCGATGCTTGGTTTACAATGTATCCAAATTAGTTTAGATCACATTTTCATATAGGTATTTTAATGTAGGAAGATTTTATGGGAAATAACCTGTAATGACAGCCCTGGACTGCAATTTATAATTGCTTCTCAGTGCTGGCTGACCACCAAGTATTGGTGGAGATCAGACAAACTCTAGGAAAAGAGCTCCCAAGCAGTCAGACTGCCATGTTTTCACCCTTCCCATCCCTTCCTCACTTCTTTGTTCGTTTTGCACAATCTGTCTCCATGACTTCAGTGTTGTTTTTCCTTTGTTATTTTACCTTCCACATTTTCTCTTCTCTGAGATCCGTTCGTATTCTCCTATCCTCTCCTCAGTCAAAATCATAACGGACAACACAGATGCACTCCCTCAAAATCGCCTAGAAAGTGAAGGAGCTGGGCAGTATAGAGACTAGCACAAGTACTAGGATATTGAGTCTGTTTCTAGACTTTGATTAGCTGAGGCTCACTTCCTAGTTCTGTCTCACTTTGTGGGCTTTAGAGGAAACTTCTTTCCTGTGCCCCCATACGGGGCTGGGGTTTAGGGTCCAGATGTTTGATAGCTGCTTGTTGATAGCAGCCTTTACTTAGGCAAAACACCCTTTTACCTCATCTGAGGGCAAAACCGATGCATGAGATTGTGGTGGCCTTTGCTAATTATGTAGTTGGCAGAGATATAACTGATTTTTAAGACGTGCAAGTTTCTGGTGCTAACAAGTATGGGACATGATCCTACACACAATTCTGATTAAGGCCACCCAGTTTAACTGACAGATTTTGCACACTGGGTCCTGAGATCTGATCACAATGAGTGATAGTGCAGGATTGGCCATAATACCTGCTGTAACATCGTCAAATTGCATTCCATAGCTTAACTTATTGTTTGATCTGTTGAAAGTCATCTACTTCGTACAGATCATTAAGGAAAATTCAGAATGGGAAAGTAGAAGCAAATGAACTTAGAATCCCCATCAGAAATAAGTGATGGTTTCAGAATACATGGTTATAAAATTCTTACAAGAAGATATACTGAATAATGAATAATAATTATTGAACTTGCAAGGAGTTGCAGTAAATCCTTTAAAATTATGGCACTTTGTAAAGAGCATTCTTTTATTTGTTAAGTAGGGGAAACACTGCTTCCCTGGTGTTTTTGTTATTCACTCTGGATTGTAGCAACGGAGCACTTGCATGTTGTGTTTGATGCCTTGCATGATGAAGACATGCAATGGCAAGTTCCAGTCTGCATGCTGCTTAATGAATGTTTTCCTTTTCTCTCCTTCCCTGTTATGTGCTTACAGAAGACAACTATGTGGAAGGTGGGTGCTTTCTTACCTTATTTTCCTAAGCTCTTGTTTTTCCCCTTTGCTTAGTGGTTACTTTCCCTTCTGCTTAATGTTATAAAAGTACACATAACATTCAGTACGGTAAGTTGCATTTTTTTACCCGTAAAGGTATACAGGTTTATTAAATAAGTGTGATTTCTTTTTCCATACAGAACACAAGCAAAACCCTAAGTTAATCTTGGCTATATTGATGTAATTCCAGAATATCTCCACTGAAACAATGAGATGTGTACTCATAAGAGTATAAAACTATATACATCCTCCAAGAGATTTGCAGGAAGACTGATTTCTTCTCATGTTATGTATGAAAAACATATCAAGAAAATATTTTTTCTTCAATGTGGAACATAAATCCTTCTCACAAGAATGGAATGCATGTGAAATACCTATATTTTGGTTGCTTAGGAAAATGGAAAGCACTTTTCTCCTTAGTCTTGCTTACTGTACTCTCCTTTACAGCACAAGGTTTTAGAAAAAAAAATTATCTGTCTAACTTTACAACATGATACACTCTGTCTTTTGGACTTTGTGAAAGAAGAGATGTGATTTTAGTAATAGTGCTGGTATGTAATTAAGTCCCTTTAAAGAAAGTATGTCACAGGGCAGTGGAAATTAAAACACAATGCCACCCAGCCTGAATGTTGGTAAGTATGTCCATTAGCTGGTAAAACATGTTTCAGTGAGTTTTACACTTCACAGATCAGTTTTTGCTAGGAGTCAGTACTGTCCTTTTGTTCACGAGCCAAAGGGCGCAGGTGCTTTTTAAAGTACAAATGCTTGAAAAATCCTTTCTGAATCTTTTCATAATGCATAAATGACTGTTTAAAAACGTTTTAAACTTTTTAAACTGAATTGTAACCTTTTTTTTCAGTAGTTTAAACACTTATTTGGAATATAGGATTTTATAAGCTGACATATGTGCAGTGAGACTGCCGTGACACAGCTGTGACCTGGGGTCCAGGAGTGAGACACCATGGGGCCTGAGATTATTCAGGATTCAAGGCACTGGGAACCACTGCCTGCTTGGTCACTGGCAATTCTCTTAAAATGCCTACAAATATCAGTACCATGTCTCTCTATGCCACTGTACAGAAGGGCAAAGTGAGATATTCAGATTTAGCACATGCATGATGCTGTGCAACTTTAATAAAATACATATTACCAGTAGGAGAAGATTTAAGCTATTCTGATGGTTTAATTGCATGCAACATCAAGAACATGCAAATCAGTACAGTTCTGTTTTCGTTGTGAAATAAAAATGTATTCAATAACACAGGGACAGGAATTCTAACTTAGAAACACAGAAGTCTAGAAATAGGTAACTAATAATATGTTTGACCTATGCATGAAATTCTCACTGGTGCCAACTTGAGGCTCGATTGTGAATTAAGATCAGTACAACTAGATAAGGAGGTTCAGTTTCATTTCACATACTCATTTATGCACAGCAGTACAAGGTAAGACCTGGATAATGCTTAATCCAGAAGTTACCTGAACCTAATTCTTAAAACTGCACACTTACATTTATTCCAACACAGGTCTGGATACTTATGCATACATTAAATTTGCAAAAGATGTGTATCTAAAGAATGGAAGCATAGAATGTATATCCAAAGCAGAACTGGAAAACTGAGCTATAATTTTTCATTTTGAATTCAGTGATATCTGAGCATTTCCCTAAGTTAAAGAAAAGAAAGGAAAGGATTTAGTATTCATAGAGTGAAATTTGACAGTTTAAGAAGTTTACATTTTACTCGTTTTGTTAAAATTGTGCTAGGGTTGAACACGTTCACTGCAAGTTCACCATGTTTAAAATTTTCTTTGGCCTGTACGCTGCATGGAACTTACACACAATGTTATGAAAATAGCCTCTCTTCATGCTCTTTTCCCCTATCCCATTTTGTGCCCCTTAACTTCGGTGCCAAGTTCAGTGTAAATATGGAATGGATCACACATGCATACGGGAGGTATTCCTATTGAATCTTTAATTCCTAATTCACAAAGAAAAGACTTTTATCATTCTGATTATGAAGGAATGGTGCACAAATGAATGTTATGAATGTTTGGCATCCCTATACGTAGCCCGTCAAGACTAGATCTTTCTGTGACCATCTACTGTGGTTGTCTCAATTATAAGCACACAATCATTTTGAAAATCTGGCAGTGATTGCTGTCATGGTAGGTTAATTCGTATCATTTTAAACCCCTCTACGGGTTGTACAGGTACAGTAATAGCAATTCTTTACTCTTTCATAGTCTTCAATAAATTGCAAAATATAAAATGAGGTAAGTAACATTATACTCATAGCAAGTAAGTATAAGTAACCTTACTGCTTCAAAAATAAGTAACAGACAGTGTGAAACAAAACGCAGTGCCTGAGAACTAGTACTACCTCTTTTTAATTGAAGGATGTTTGGTTTGAGCACTGTTTTTTTTTTTTTACATTCACTGGCTTCCTTTTTTTAGTTGAAGAGCACTGTAAGTGACTCTTAAAATTCAAGTGGTTTCTATGATGTTTTCAAGAGGCTCTTCTGCCATTTATGTTTTTTTCAAATCATATAAAAATCACAAGTTTCCAGCCGACCAAGCTCACATAGAATATTACTAAAACTAGTAGATATCAGGCAGTGGTCGTCTCCTGAAGCTTTGCTTTTTATTTAGGTCCTTATAGCTATAGAAGTCAAGCTAGGAAGGGATTACCTTCTATTTTTCCCCTAGGAGACGTGACAGTCTTTACAGTTTGTGTTTTCAGTGTGTCTCAGTTGCAGCTATGCTACTGCAGGAAGAACAAGTGTGGACACATTTCTTCTAACTGCAGCATAGCCATGAGGTACTTACTGAGTAATGCTTACATAGGCATCCCTTCAGTATCACACTCAGCTCTTGCATTCATTGGTGTAAGCCTCAGATCATCCCAACAGTTACAGAGCACTGTATTTGGAAACTAAATCTGTTGCTCAAGAAATGGGGCACATCGGGCCTTCCAGTTCAACTTGCCTCCGGGAATGGTGGCACTAAAAAGCACAAATTCAGCAAAAACATTGTTAGCCTATTTGAAACATCACTTGAGATCTTGAACTGATGTGAAATCTGATTGCAGTCGGGAGTATCTTCTTTGAAATACCCCCAAGTACTGATGAGTCATTTGTGCACCTAATTTTCTTTGTGAAGTAGAAATCACAGGAACTCTCTAGGAAATCTGCTTTCCAATAAAGAGCAGGATATTTTATTGCACACCTTCTTTGTGTGAATTAACATTAATTAATTGCAAATAAGAAAATAATGTGTCATTTTTATAGTTGTTGGAGAAGATAAGCACAAGCAATTAAGAACTTCTAAAATGGATTCTAAACGAGTTAAGCTCAACAAGAATAAACCTGTTGCTAAACCAGATGTGAAATGTGAAAAGTCTTTTTTCCGTACAAAATTTCTCCCTTCAACATGTTATTCTCAGTGAGAATATAAGTATCATTTTATTATTGCGCATTAAAAAAGATGAATATTTTTGGTTAAAGATTAACTAAATTTGGCTCCGATTGAGTGATTATCGTTACGACCATCTGTTTTGAAATGTCACTAGACCTATAGTGGTATGATTGGATTTGATCTCAAAATACCAATATAAAGCAAAATCTATTTCTCATGGATTCATGAAGCCAATTCAGAAGTTGTCACTTAAATTTTCTTTATTGCTATGTGTTTTGTATTGCATATATAATAATATGCCTCCTATGGAACGTATTCATTCTGCTCTCACATTTCACACAAATAAGGAGACATCCCTTGCATTATCATTTCAGTGTGATAAATAAATTTTGTTTAATTACCTGAGATGCTCATTTTTATGAGGGGAAAAAGATCAGACCCAGCCCATTTTTCAGGTTTACACTTCCCAGGTTTTTAACATCATTTTGCAAGTAGAGGACAGGAAGTCCTCGTCCCAGCAAAGTATTCAAAGCAATATCATGAAAATACAATAAAGACAGATGGAATATTAAAGGATTTGGTTGGATCTGAAAGCATTCTAGTATTTTCTGTCATCCCAACTATTGCACAGAAGAAAACCACAACAAAACAGTACCCAGTGTTTGAATTACAGTTCTATTTCTCGTAGCCCAAAGCATTCCAACCAGTGGCTGAAAAATGCTCTTTGATTTCTGTCTGTGGTACAGACATCTCATAGGAAACAGATGCCTGTCACAAAACATTTTTGTCATTGTGACAACACCACCTTCCCCTGCTCCCTTGTTCATTGCTGACTGTGCTCTTGTTTCCCTTCAAGGTCTGGCGCACCTGATGATGGGCGACCAAGGTATGGGCTCTGTTCCTTTTCCACTCTGCTTTCATTGTTTCTTCTTGTTCTGTAGCTGCTTTGAAACCATCACTGCAAATGATGGGCAAATGCTTGAAAGCTGTCTTTGGCTGCAAATAAACACATGGTTTTAGTCACATCTTTCCTTATTTCATTTTTTTGTTTCTTTTGTTTGCTCTGTAAGCTTTTGTCCTTCCTGCCTCCTGAACTCCCCCTCTCGCAATATGATAACTGCAAAGAGGTGAGAGAAATAAGAAGGTGTTTAAGAAAATTTCATGTGTTTATCCGAAAATACAATAATGGGTGATTCTATAAAAGATAAATGAATCGCAAGAGCGCTCTTCGGAGTTCCTGGGAGAAGATACTCAGCTTGTCACATTGTACGCCTTGAAGAGTACATTTATCTTAATGCATGGCTGAGTGGAATTTGCAGAAGGCACCTGCTCCTGGTTTCTGGAATGCTGAGAGTACAATTTTGCCACCTAAAGAAATCAGTGGTTTTTCTTCTCCTTACTCATTGTTCCCTGTTACTTTTGTGTCACTTTTTCTTATCTAAGCATGGGTTATTTCTGTGTTACGCTGCATGTACATGATTGGAAAAAAAATAAACTAAATCTCTAATATGACATTGATTGCATCTCCATTTGTCTCCAGACCTTATACTTTGTCTCTTTTCATGTTTAGATATTATTGCATTTACATATAACTCACGACTCTTACTGTTGTTTCTCTCCTCTTCTTATTCTCTTTTTGTCTGGAAATGCTTTCTTCATGGAACCATTTCACCAAATCCATAGGTAAAAGTAAAGGTATTACATGATTTTCTTTATTTTTTAATGCCATCAGTATTCTTTAATGTATGTCTAAGTAATGCAAATAAATGTAAATCTTTTTGCACTGATAACATGAGGTAGGTATATTTTTAAGTAAATATTTCATGGATGCTGAGGTAAGGAGAAGTATCTAAAGGACAAGCTGACTTTTTTAAAGTTTGCCTCCTGGTTTGGTGAGAGATGTAACGTGTGGCAGTGATAAAGGAGGCTGCAGGTACAGAAAGCATTCAGGATGAAATAACAACCGTGTTTTGAGGTATGCATTTTTTTGTTCTCAAAGAATTGTAGTTTAAACCACCAGGCACAGAAAAAAAAAACAAGCACATGATGTTGTTAAACAGAAATTCTCTGGAGATAATCTGTCCAGAGCCAGT
The DNA here is from genome assembly GCA_024606505.1 of Aquila spilogaster. NCBI lineage: Eukaryota > Metazoa > Chordata > Aves > Accipitriformes > Accipitridae > Aquila > Aquila spilogaster. Next base: position 50,640 of record JANHGO010007714.1, read on the forward strand.
CCACAGCCTGATGTAAGTTTTAAATCTGAGTAGCACTGACTTAGGCAAGTCTCTGCTGTCAGGTGATCATTTATGCCCTGAGATTTTCCCTCAAAGTTAATCGCTTTGATTGTCTCTGAGACAAGAACTGGACAAAGGAACAATGAAGAATGAACGCCAAAGAGAAGTGTGGGTTTTATTTCAGATTTTGTTACTCTGTTTTGTTTCTTTTTATGAACAATGCCAGCTGTATTTACTTCCTTGCCTCTGCAGGGAACATGTGAAGTAGGGTCAAGACTTTTTCCTGTATAGTTAAACACCATGTTTTGCTATGAAGATACTCACAGACATCATGTACATACATTCTTTTGATAAGAAGTTGGTTATTAAATGTCATTAAATCTGTGTTATAGAGGAATTATGCAGTTCTGTTCATCCTAAGCCCCTGTCAGGGTGTGCCTGCTCTCGGTAAATATCAGAAAGCCAATCTGTGTCATAGTACTTTGCTAACTAGTTAAACTAGAAACAAACTTCCCTGTTTCTTGCTGTCTTGTCTGATGTAGTGTTTCCAAACCTAGAATGTACATGTGATGCCAAGCCTGTAATTGCAGTCCTGTAGTGTCTCCTTCCTCTTCATATCACACTTTCTGGAGAGACTACTTACCTAGTTATCACCAACAAAATACTTAAAGGGTTATGACTGTTCTGAACATGTAAATCTTCCTGCTTAGGAAGTTTTAAGCAAGTAGACTAAAAACTTGTCTATTTATTTCTTATAGGATTGTTTTGTTTGTTCCTTGGTTGATCTTTGTTGCGTTTATCTTAACAGTACCTTGTACCTACGACTTCCTTATTCCTTATTATGAATACTTTATTGCATAACGATAGGTGTTTTCAGTGGAGTTACCTTAAAGTGACCTTTTATAGCAACCAAACCTTGACATTTTTGATCACTTTTGCTATTATTAAGGATTATTTTTTTTCTAGCTTATTCTGTACATAGAATAATATATACATCAGTGAAGGTTTTTTTTTCATTTAAAAGGATGAAAGCATGTAAATATTATGAGTATGTGATTAATAGTTGATAGAAAAGCAGATTTTAGAAAAAAAATGCAGTGTTTAGGCATTTATTTATTTTTAAAGGCTTAACAATTATATTCACAAAAAAAAAATGACATTGGATATACTGGCTGCATTTAATGTTTAATGATGTACCACGTGACATAGTTTAAACACCAGTCACCGATCATCAAATCAGTCTACTACATTTTTCTTTTCACATTTTAATTTTTTACTAAATTTCTCCATTTTTTGTGATTACCAATTACATTGTTATGTTTTGATATCCACAGTGCTTCCTCTTCGTATGTAATAGTATATTCGTATATACTATATCTGTTGGATGGAAAGGATTTATGAGTATATAAAAAACACTTGCCTGTAACAGAAAATATTTCAGTATTGTACCATGTCATCAACCATTACTGACTATGTTGAAGCTACATTCTGAAACATATGAACTGGAAACAGCTGTGGTACTTATTTATAACATGTGATGATATAAGTAGTAGGAGGGTGATGGAGAGGAAAGATGGGACAGAAGTGGAGCTTTGTGTTCAATTCATTCATGCCCACTTCAGTCTTTCATTATAAGCTGAATTTCTTTAGAGTTAGCCAAGGTCAGTAACAAAAGTGATTTAGGGATTCTGAGTGATTATTCACCTTCAACTGGAAACATAACCAATAAAAACTTTAGGAAACTTTAATATGTAATTTGCTCGGAACTGAGTAAGTGGCTGAAGCACCACCCATTCCTTTTGTAGGTGTTATGTGAGATTCTGGGGAAAAAAAATATATCAATGTCCCTACAGAATGAGATGCCTCAAGGACAGGACAATGACAGGCCAGAGTCTTAGTGTAGACAGAAGAAGGAGAGGTGAGGCAGCCTTTCCTTTTTGCACGTGGTACAAAATCCAGTAGCATCTCACTGGATGCACCTGCTGTTTGTCACTCAGCTGCATATATAGCTTGCAATACTCCAGATAATTTCCTGACCAAGTTTTTGTTAAAGCAGTGTCGATATTTACAAAGCTGTCACTGCCTCTTATAGAAAGGCAAAACAAAGTTGGGAAGATGTCACCATGCTGACAGATGTCTGTCTGTCAGTACTTGAGGCCATATAACTTGACTCGTGGAGAACCAGCTGACACAAAGCAGAATGTAAATCCCATAGCTTTTGTAGCAGCCATTACTGCTTGCAAATGCTAAGCCTAATTTTAAAAAGAAGCACAGACTTTTAGTTCTACTGGCATTCATTTATTTCCTTTGTATCTGTTCAGAAGTACAAAGTTTTGGTTTGTTTATTTTCTGGAAATCTCCTACCTGTATACAACTTCAGCAATAAACGTGTTGCAGCTGTGCTGGTGGAAAGACATGGGCAAAGCAAATCTTATGTATGGGGTTCACGTTTTTTATTAGATCAGTTGAATATATTACTCAGAACACTTGTTTGAATTCAAAGAAAACAAATGCTTTGCCAGCAGAAATTTTGTCTGCCTTCTCCATGCTGTGTAGGTGGTCTAATAAAACTGTCATTTTCACATATAGGTTCTACCTTATCAAAAGTGTAGTACCTCCCAGATTTCGTGATGAATGGCAATATAACTAAGATTACACACAACTTATGTAAAACACTCATTTGCTTTATTTCCACCCCCCAAATTCTTCTATTTCTTTTCATTTTCTTTTGATGAGCAATAAAATGTTTTTATAATTCAGTTACTACAATATAGAGTGACATGTATTGCTTCCTTTTTCTATTGCAATTCTCCTAAGCTTGTACATATTTTTACCTATAGTTTAGCTCTGTACAAATGTCCTGCTTTTGACTATATATATTACTTACTCTATGTCTAAACATCAAGTTCATATTCCTGATCTATTTAGAAATAATCTGCAACTTTAAATCATGTGTGAGTTACTCAGGTCCATAACAAGCTATGAAATGATATTTAGCTTAGCAGTAGCAGTTTCTACTGAAAGACTGATATTACGACTTACATTTTATTGTGTTAAATTACAGGCTTATGATGTGTTGGAATTTGGTATGCTGCATGTAAATGCTTAAGAGAGACCTCAGAATGTCAATATTTGTGTAAATTTCCTTGCCAAAAAAAAAAAAAAAAGAGCAAGTTTTGCATTTGCACAAAGAATTGTACAACATTTGTAAAAGCAAATTGAATCCACGGGATATATATAAGAATGGAAT
>JANHGO010007715.1:0-53819 GCA_024606505.1 Aquila spilogaster
CCTGCTAGGCAGGGGGGTTGGAACTACATGATCCTTGAGGTCCCTTCCAACCCGGGTCATTCTGTGATTCTGTGATCAGGGCCACTGGCCTTTTAGAAACTGTAGAAATACTCTGAAAAGGCTTAAAAGTACAAGGTGTTTTCCAATGGGCTTCAGTTTTCTTCACTGTTCTTGTTCCATCTTTTTTTTTGTGTGCTGTCCTGTATTTACAATTTACTCATTACATTACAAAGTGTGAAGTATTTGAGATATTTTCCAGGTTCATTCTGAATAAACAGGAGATCTGAGTTTTATATGTAGAAAGCTTTCTGTTTTGGAGTGCGGAATGTTTTTCTTCCAGTCCTGTTCAAGTGTCTTACCATCACTAGTTATGCTCTTTTGATGTTATTACCTGTTCTGCATTCCATAAGCAACAGAAGATAGTCATTTGTGAAGCTTTGGTGGTCTCCAGCATAGTTTCAAAGAAGCTGTATAGTAGTGAAAGGAGGGATGCAATAAATCCTTTCTCAACAGGATTTGAAAGGGGATCCACACAGGCTATCTTGCCAAAATTGCTAATTCATCCGTGTGCCTTAAGCAGCAAATCTATTCTCAGAACAAGAACTCTGACATAAATGAAACGCAGGCAACTGAAAGGGTATATGAGATAATGCTTATGTAAACAGTGGGCTGCAAGCAGAAAGCTTCCCTGTGGGAATAACTCCTCTTGGCCCTGCACTCTTCTCATTTCAGATGGGACTGAGAACGCTCAGGGATCAAACGTCCTAGTCTTAGTCTTTGTCACCACTGACAATCATGCTCCAAAAGTTATCAGTTTTGGTGCTTCAGTACTGCTTGTGACTCCTCCTCGTCATCTTGTGTTGGGGTGGTACATCCACATTCTTCAGTTGCTTCAGATTGGTGTGGTCTCTGTTTATTGAGGAAAATGAGCATTAGACCCCAGCTCATCCTATTGCAATGAATGGTCAGTTAATTTTTTGTCAAGTTTCTTTGTCTGTGGCAGCGTTCTTTGAAATGCTTTACTATAGGGCTGACCCAGAGAAGGCAGGAGGAGAACTTTTGACGTGGAGCAGAGAAAAAATGGTTTGAGGAGGAAGGGTTCTGCTTGACCAGGGAGTTGGGTATTTTTGGACTAGAGGAAATCTATACAAAAAGGACAGACTGTTTAAACCACATGTGGACAGGCTCCTGACACTTCACATCCGGAAAAGTGTGACCCATGAACCTCTTCAACCAGAGAGCGGGGGGGAAAATTCCCAGGTAGCAAAGCACATATGTTTCAATATGATGCAGCCACTACTGATTAAGACACAGAAATTCGGTGTCCTTAAGGAAAAAAACAGAGGATAGCAAGTAAAAAAGGAAAAGCAAAATGGGTGGGACCAACAAAGTTCTGTCTAAATGAAGCACTGAGAAGAAAATCAAAACAGCAGTGCAGTAATTTCTATGATAGCTGTGGTTGTGTAAATATACCAGTTTTGATGGATGAAAGCAAGTTGGTGGTATTTCTGTGGAAACCACGACAAAAAGTAGAGAGGAAAGACAGTAAAATATTCTGCTAAGGAGTGAGATATAAATCCGTTAAAGAATGTTATGTTTCTTTAAAATACACATGGAAGTCAAATTAGAGTCAAATTAGAGTCAAACCAGGTGCAAGAACTAGCAATTTCAGCAGCATAGGAGAGTCCCATGGATTAAAATTCAAGGCCCAGATAAGAAAATTATAGTTTGGAGTCTGCTGAAAGGGACCCCAAGGATCATCAAGATCCAACCCCCCTGCCGTGGGCAGGGCCACCACCCTCCAGATCTGGTACTAGACCAGGCTGCACAGGGCTCCATCCAACCTGCTCTATACACCTCCAGGGACAGAGCATCCACAACTTCTCTGGGCAGCCTGTTCCAGTACCTCACCTCTCTGTAAAGAACTTCCCCCATCCAGCCTAAACCTTCCCTCCTTGAGCTTAAAATCATTCCCCCTTGTCTTATCACTGTGATATATCACAGGAGGTTGCAGAGGCTGCAACTGTGGGGAAATGGTAGTAGTGTGAGACTCTACCACCTCCCCTTTTCCTCGCGTGCACAGACTGGGGAACTGTCTCATAAGGACACGATGGACAGAAGAAATATTGAGATGCAAGTAGTGGCAACTTCCAAGATTCCCTTCTTTTCTGCCTGCGTATTAGGCATGGTCTTCCAGACTGTGACCAAAGAGCTGCTCTGCTCCGGCAGTCGCATTGCAGACTCAGTATCCTTGCAGGAGTGATGCAAGACAAATGTAAAAAAAACCTTCACACTTACAAATGCAGCCAACTTCAAAAAGGGAAGCTACATAAAAAACGAGGAAGCTCGTTGGAAAAACAATAAAGGGGATGGTCAGGGAGTTGACTTTTCCAAGAAGAATGGGCATAGGGATCTCATACTGAAGGCTCTGAGACAGCATGTGCCACCTATCTATGTCAGGAAGCAACTGGCTTAGGAAGAGGGTCAGGTTCTTAAACTCTGCCAAGTTGCTTGTAAAATGTACAACAAAACTGGTAACAAAAATCCAAGGAACAATCCTGTCCTTTTCTAAAGCTGTTTTAGAGGATACCTGCCATTTGGGTGGGGGCTGCTTGGTACTGGAGAGGAACCCAGAGGTGATGATTTCTTTAGCTTTTCTCCTGTGATCTCATGTGGCTTCCCACCTGATGTCGGAAGAACAGGCACATTAGAAAGCTGTGGGACTGATGATGGGACAAACAGGGCAAGAGAGTGGTCCTAAACCACCAGTATCAAGTATCGTCATGGTAGAGCCCTGAAGGAAGCCAACTCGCGCTGCTTGCCGTGGCAGGTAACTTCTCTTAAAACTGCCTTGGGGCCTGAGGTCTTGAAAGGTGACAGACACAAGACACTGCAGAAGAAATCCCATGGAGAACCTGTGGTCAGCTGAGAACCACGCTGAGCAATTTAGTTGGGGCTAAGGCAAGGAGCTGTATTAGTGAGCAGCACTAGAAGTATAGTATATTGGACAAGAGTCAATGCAATGCTTAAAAAAAATGAAATTCTGCTTCTCGAAGCCTATTGGAGATGTGGTAAGCTGAGCAAGCCTGTGCCAAAGGAGAGTCAGAAGTGCAGCATGTGTGTGCTTAAAAGAGGCCCTCTTTCAGAGCAAGATTTAGAAGGCAGGACAGGCACACCATTCCTTACTCTTCATTAGTTAGCTGCTTTTAGTCACCAGTGGCTACATAGAGCTTTCCTCTAGCTCTGTATGGGTATGAGAGTCAGAAAAACATGTGGCAAAACAACTTTGTGACTTTAGATAAATAATTTCTGCTCTGCTGGGCCTCCTGTGCTTCCCATAAAATTGGGGTAACAGCTTTGTCTTGAAAGTCCTCCATCAGTTATGTGGAACTCTAATATCGTAGCGGTCGTGTACTGTTTGGATAGAGATGGTTACGTGCTGACTCCCTGCTTGAGAAGAGAGCAGAGCTAGAGGAGGAACCTCTGCGATCCGATATCTAAATGTACCCTTGAGAGCTTATCACCTATCTGTGAGGCTACTCTTTCTCAGCTTGCAGTCATTTGTTCTGTGCCCTGTGTATGTCCCAGCTTCTCCCACAAATCAGCTCGGATGGGTGATCTTCCTTTCTTACAGAATCAGATCAGCCCCCAGTGAATGTATTGACTGTGGAGAAAGTGGGACTTGGTGCTGTGAGAATGTTCCATGGCACATCTAAATGTATGTAAATACTAGAACAATAAGAATCAGCATTTTCAGAGTGATTTATGTTCTGATATCTCCTAGCTTTTGAATACTGGACCTGGTGATGTAAAAGTACTATCATTTACAATGTCTTTTTTGTACTTGTCCGTTACTGGTGAAGGAAAAGAGGCAAAACAGACAGGTTGCTGAAACATTAAATCAAAATAAGGTGCCTAACCCCCCAAAGAAGCCTGTTGTGCCCTGAAAGCCACGTTGTGCAGTCTTCTGCAATGCAGGCAGAGTCTGCTTAGCCAGTTCCCAAACTGGACGTGCCACAAGCTCTGCTTGGGCTCATGCCTGAAGTGGGACAGAGATGCGTGGCTCCCTGGCAGTGCCAGGCAGAGAAGCGTTCACCCTTTTGGTGCTAGCTCTCCAACAGGAAATGGCATGAAAGTAATCTGGACCATATATTTATTGGGTTTCTTTGCTCATCTGATTACCAGTAACACATTAATAAACAATTAGTGTATCTGTGGCCCTGAGAGGTATTCTTAAATCCGTGCTTGAAGTAAAATTATCCAAATCAAATGTCACCACAAAGCTTGGGATGATCATTGCTAAGGGCAGGATGGTGTCCTCAGCCCCCGCGTATTAAAACGCTGGATGATTAAGCAAGATGTTGTTATCTTGGGTTGACATCCTCAGTTTCTCCCACTTACGGAGGAGTTACTATAAACAGGTAAAAATAAACAGTTTACATGAGTTCTTCTCCTGAGCAGTATCAGAAAATAACTGGGCTTATGTTTTAACTGCCAAGCATTTTGTGCAATGGCCAGAATTTCAGCATATAAATAAAAATAATATTTAATACACGCGTGTATATATATATAAGAGTATGGGCAGCCAGGAAAATATTTTGTAGAATCATAGAATAACCCAAGTTGGTGAGAACCCATAAGGATCATTGTGTCTAACTTCTCGTTAATATCCTTATGTCTTTTAATCGACAGCGAAAACATTGTTTCGCTTATTCTGATGATAAGTGACTTTATGAGCTGACCTGCAGTAGCTTTGTGTTCTTGTTGTGTTTCTTAAAAATGAATGTTGGATGTGCAAAGACTCCTAGATGCCTTTTTTCCAAGTGTTCTGCAGTCCCGTGAAGCATTGCGGATGGGTGCATAGGCTGTAAACTCAGGACTCAGAGGTGTCTGATGTTATTGAATAATGGAGTTTACATTCAGTCGTGTGAATGAATGAATGATCTTGATCTTTTCTAACAGAGAAAAGCAATGTAGCTTCACTTAATCAGAGAGCTCCAGCGTTGAGTGAGCGCATGCCAAGCAGAACAAAGGCTGCCCAACAACCGGTGTAAACTATGAGCGTATGAGTGTAGAAAACTTTTATTTCCTTCTGTGTTGAGTGATTCACTGCTTTCTGGTCTGTGGCTGCGAATCCCACTGTGTAAATAATAATGACCTTCAGCTAAATGTAGTGTGGTTTTTTTTTGAGTGAGTGAACACAAATGGCTTTGATCCGGAGCAAGTTAAGTGGGTCTCCCTGGGTGAATTACTTCCCTCCTTCCTCCTCCCAGCTTGGCCTTTTTCTATCAGGTGGGAGTAAGTTCTGTAGTTCACTCCTGCTCACCTCCCTGCTCATCCTTAGGGAGATAAATAGGACACCTGTGGGTGTAAGGACACGAAGAATGAATGTGCAAATATAGAGGGAATGTAAGTATGGGAGAACATAGGTATGGTTATAGGAGGCAGAGTTGGAGTAGGGCAGCTGTGAAGTCCCCACAGCACAGCAGGGTGGGATGACAACTTTTTGTACTCGCTGCAGTATGATTTGCTTCCTCAGGCATTCAAAGGTCTTTCCTTTACTTGCTGCTCAGTGGGTTTGATTCTCCCCCACAGTTCAGTGTTTCCCCTCATCTGAGAATGCCTGTCCCTGCTCTGCTTCATTTATCGCAGGTGCGGACTTGCTGTACACGAAGGACATTTCTAGGAGGGACTCTATCTTTTCTGTGAGCATCAATTTCTTGATATTGGAGGAAAATTTTGTGTTTAAAGTTTGCAATAACCATCTGGGAGTGATGTCTCAGGACTAATTATTTGCCATTTTTGCTCAAAGTTATATAGTTTTGCTTATAACTTCCAGATGTCCTGCATATCTGTGCTATAGTAACAGCAGTAACAGCAATATCTTTGAGTATTGGTCATTTTGCCTAATTAAGGTGCTTGCTCAGAATAATAGTAACGCTTATAACTTCCAGATTTATTGCTGATCTATGACAAATATCCTTCCTGACAACAAGACTTCTATAATAAGAGCAATATCCTTGAAATAGGGGTGCAAGTCCAAAACAGTAATGAAATATGTAATAGGTAGGTGTGACTTACGTATGAGGTAGGTGTGTAGCGAAGGCTTTTGGGTTATAAATGGAAGCTAGTGTAAAGACTCAGGTGCGTTTGGTTGGTGAAGATTACCCACCTTGCACCCTGTGCAGAAATAAAGCAATGTCTTCTCTCTAAACACTCATTCTTTTCAGTGTGTTTTGGGAGGTTTTAAAGTTGACCACGGGAGAAGGGGTTGGGTTTGTGTAGAATTAACTTGAGGTGAAAACATTTTGAAGATTTGACCCTGATGACCAGAGGTGTTAATCATCCCGGTTCTGAGCTGCAAGTTCAGGGATCACTGTTAGATCTGGAATTCAGAAGCTGTCCCTAGTGTTCAGCTGCACAGTTCTGACGTGTTTAAAGTAACGTGTTTAAAGTAATTTGAGAAACACTGAGTCAGGTATATGTAACAAGACCTTCTCTATAAGTACATGAGCTGGCTGAGATAGATACAGAAATGCCCAAATTGGAACGTGCTGTTGCTTTCCCCCTAACCTCTCGCGTGATGTGTCTTCCATGCATCTCAGGCTACCGCGGTGTTTCCTTGTTTCAGTTATTTGAACACCCTTCAGAACATGTGATACTTAAGCATACCATGGCTAGTTGACAATCCCATAATAGTTTCCATTCAGCTCTGGTTGTTGGTATTGTTTGATACGTTTCCATTACTGCTAGTCTCAAATACTCAAAAATTATGTTGAGACTTCAAATGTCGTGAAGCTGTAAACCTTGAATATTAACAGAAGCTTTTGAGATCTTCCGGCTTTTCAATACCTTTCTCTCCTTTTTTTCCCTTCCCACTTTTCCTCCAAAACATCTCAGGAAAATAGCAAGCTCTTCAGTGTCAACCTGTGTTTCTGGTGGCGTGGGAGAGCCGGCAGCAAGGCTCATGGATAAAGCCTTGTGGCGCTGCTGGAGGAGAGGTTGGGTGAGCTTTCAGCACTGCAGGATCTGGGAGCTGAGATGCTAAGGGTTCTTGCTGCATAGGGCTGATGTGAAATCAGAATGTCTTTTGCACAGGTTAACATTGCATCTTGAAGGAAAAAAAAAAACAACGAATTGTTCTTTCAACTCAAATGAGATGGAAGATGGGATCTGCTGAATGTATACCAGAAAGGCAGCTCAGTACAGAATCCTATTTCAAAAGTACTACAGCAGAAAATGGCTTTCTGCTTCTCAGCCCAGGGAGCCCCTTGCACAAGGTCCAAGGCAGGTCAAAGGAGGCCAAAGGAGGTGGTGGGTGAGTGCTGTGGTAGCCGACCTGGTAATGCCACTGAACCCTGCAACATGGTCACATTTCTGGCATTTGGAAGCTTTTTTTTTTGTCCACTTTTAGCGTATTCTGATTGTCTTAGCCTGTTATCTTCAAAAAAGGGGAAAAAATATCGAAAGGATCTGAATGTGGCACTTCTAGGCTTTATTTTCTGATTGCTTTTATCATCGCTTTTACTTTCCGCAGTAAGGATGTTTGGCTAGGGCCAAGTCTCATGATGAATGCTCATCTCTGCTTGCCTGGACTTTTGGTGACCCTGAGGAAATTACATCATCTTGCTATGCCTTTCTTCCCTCTCACAGAAGTGCTGATAATACTTTCCTCCCCTCCAATGCATTTTGTGCTTATCAGGCTAAACTCTGTGATGACGTGGGCTGTCTTCACTGTTGTGTGGATATGAAGGTGCTCAGTGCAGAGGACCCCTGAAATCAGGAGGCAGCAGCACATGCACGAACCTGACTGTGGATTGATTCCTCCCAAAGCATCTACAAGTTAGTACTTACAGGTAGCAGTAAATTAATAAATAGAATGATGTCGGTTTTCCATTTCAGAGGGAAAAAGATGGTTGAGCTTTGCACCGAGCGTGGACCCAAAATACGAGATTTTAATGGCGACTGATTAGCATATATACCGAATTCACTGGACTGAACATCATTACCTTCTTCTCTGCTCTCCTCTTCTGCAAGGCTGTTTCAGGCTGTGATGCTGCTTCAAACAGCAAAGAGCGTATCCTCTGTTTGTAGCTTTTGAAGTTTTGACAGTTAAGGTTGGATCCAAAAATCACAGCCTGAGATGGCGTACTCTAGGAAACGTCAGTTGCCGTGCCCAGTCTTTTGCTCAGCCACAGAGATTTGTTTTCTGGTTAAATCCTGCCTGTTTGCATGTAGGCCAGAGGAGCTGTGGTTCTTTGGATAAATGCTTTGGATATGCTGCTCTGCTGTGTACTGCTCCTGGTGAGGAGGGAGAGCACAGCCTGCCTGCTGATGCAGTTGGTCCAGTGGGTGGCTGTTCCTCTGAAGCACACCACCACTGAACTTGTATGGAAGGACTTTACAGCATGTGTCGTTCTATATTCCAGTAGGGAGCAAGAGTTGTCATGTTTTTGCAAATGCTTCCCTAAACCAGATACTTGGCTTGCAACACAATGAAAGAAAAGGGAAGTTTTCACATAAGTGGGCAGTGGGGAAATCCAACTGCGTTTGAAAGGGTTGGAGTAGAAAGCAGCTCTTCCCTGTTACTCATCACTCAGTTTCTAGAGCATATAGAAATGGGCTCACAGTAAGACAGTGCTCCAGGCACTCGTGGATTTGCATCACCTCTCAGTTCTTTCTCATTTCAGGTCAGGGTGAAGTGAATGAAGGTTCTGCTTTTGTGATGAAAGGAGCAACGTGGCTCTAAAAAGGCAAGCAGAGCACCTGTAGGTGTACGCTCTTGGGTGGAAAGTCTGTAGGTGCTTCCTACAGAGGAAGTAACTTTTCACAAGCACTTGTATAGCTCAAGGAACCTGTACCAGTGATGTTCAGTGGGGCTTCTGCAAGAAAAACACTTGTGGTCAAAACCTTCAAAGCTCTGAAGTAGTTATGGATGGGGATCGTAGTCCATTTTCAGAAGTGACCAAGACCTTGTTAACTGAATCCCAGTGACTTTTGGAAAGTTCAAGGCACAAGTATTCAAGCTGCACCTAACATGAGATTTGGTCTTCCCCAGTGCTAAGACTTTATCTGTCTAAGGGGACTTGCGGCAACGCTTTTCTTTTTAGATGAACAGCTTTATGTTAGATGATGTGAACATGCTGCTCCTAACCAAACAGCAGGCTCCCATCTCCTGGTGAGCTGCTGCTTCCTTGGGAGGTGGCACTTGGTTTTCTGGCTTGTTGCTTCTTCTGCTGCCACTGGGCTTTGTACGGTTTGGACCTCTTTCAAATGCAAGAGAAAAACAGTGTATGAACTTCTTGAAAGCAAGTCACGGTTTGAAAATCCTCCAAACACTTGGACTAGATGATCTTTGAAAGTCCCTTCCAGCAGAACTATTCTATCATAAACTGCACTCATATTCTCAGCATGGATGAGTCATTTACTGATTCAGGTCTTCGGAGCAGTCAGTGCTTGGTGTCAGAGATGCTTGGACACCCCTGATGCACACCACAAAGCCAACAGAAAACCTCTCAATGCACAGTATATTTATTAACCATCACGAACAGAGAGCGTGTGGGAGCAGTGATGGTGCAGGTTTTCAGGTATGGCTGCTGCTTGTTGTATCACCCACCTGTCTTCATGGAGCTTACAATGGCTGTAGACATAGGTTATTCTCCTCACATTGACAGATTAGACTGAATTTGGACAGTTCTAAGCTAGAGTTTCTTTGCCCAGGATTTGCTGGCTGCTCCATCTGACTGGCCAGAGTCAGCAGTGATAACACATGTCTTCAGCGTTATCAGAACTGCCTCTGCACCTACTTAGAGGAAAGGCCAGGCTTGGCTTGATGTTCTTTGTGGCAATTTTTGCCTGAAAGTCTGAATTTAATTTTGAAATCAGGCTGTAACAAAGCATGTAGCCTCTATTAAATGTAGAGGGTGTAGTGTACAGAAGCGTGGTGATGGTAGGTGGTTTGAGGATGTTCGTTAAATGAAAGAACTGATTAAAATATTGTGATTATTTGTAGTCAAGCATTTTTTTAAGTGGTTATTCCGTTTATAGAACCACGTTTTGACTGGCTTCTGAAAACGCAGAGCTCTGTACCTCAGTGGCCCTCATGTCTCTGATGCTGCAGGGGGGTGTGCAGTGTGCTAAGCTTCTGGGAAAGCAGGAACTCCCAGAGTACAGGAAAAGAAAAACTGCATTTTTTCTTGTTGAAGGCATGTGACTAGCTATTTATGAAGTCAATCTCATGATACATTCATGATCCTTGAAGTCATGCTTCCCGTAGATTAGAAAGAATATGTAATTAAGAGGCTACACAGAAATATGCTTTTTTCTAACCTGACATCTCAGTGAAAGCACTCTCCCAGTGGCAAATGATGATTTCAGTTGTCAAAGAAGAAAGTTTGTAATGTAAATAACTTATTAGCACTGCACTGATTTGCGAATTCTGCAGATTTTCAGAGCAGCAGAATTACCAACCTGAGGCACTGGGAAGTCTTGACTTTTAGGTCTGCTACGTATACCCTAATGCCAAGGGCAAGAATCGTAGAATCTCCCTTCTTTCCATTTGAAACCATTTCCCCTTGTCTTGTGACAGCAGACTCTGCTGAAGAGTCTGTCCCTTTCTTTCTTCCAGCCCCCCTGTAGATACTGACAGGCCATTCTCAAGTCTCCCTGGAGCCTTCTCCTCTCCATGCTGAACGGCCCCAGCACTCTCAGCCTGTCCTTGTAGGAGAGTGGAGAGACCCATCCTTTGGATCACTTTTGTGGCCCTCCTCTGGATGGGTTCCAACAGGTCTATGTCTCTCCTGTACTGATGACTCTACATCTGGATGCAGTACTCCAGATGAGGTCTCACAGCACAGAGCAGAGAGGCAGGATCACCTCCCTGACCTGCTGGCCATACTTCTTTTGATGCAGCCCAAGATACGGTTGGCTTTCTAGGCTGCGAGAGCACACTGCTGGCTCATGTTCAGCTTGCCATCCACCAGTACCCACAGGCCCTTTTCAGCAGGGCTGCTCTCAGTTCTTACACCCCCCAGTTTGTACTGATAAGCAGGGGTTGCCATGAACCAGGTGCAAGACCTCACGCTTGAATTTATTGAACCTCCTGAGGTTCTCCTAGGCCCACTGCTCCAGCCTGTCTAGGCAAGGTAAAGAGATGTACATTTTCAATGAATCTGAACAATTTGGTCACTGGGAGGCTGGGGAGGAACGATTGGGGCACTGTTCTTGTTTCTTGAGAGTCGTGAGTGTGAGGGCATGTCATGGGCAAAGTCTGATTCAAAGAGAAACAGAGAACAGACAGAGTTCCCCAGTTATTTCTAAAGAGTAGGGCAGGGTCACAAGGCATAACAGGGTGATTAAGAAGCTATGGGAAGATTCAGCAGGCACAAACAATGGGAGAGGGATATTAGGAGTGCATCTCTGCTCTGTCTAAGCAACCTACTGATGGGCACATTGAAAACATCCCTTGGGGCAAGGAAGTCCTCAGGCAGTTTCACTGTCATGGCATTTCTATGTCTGCCTCCTGCTTTCAACCCTGCTTGGAGGCCTGCATGTTGGAGCCAGATTCTGTCTGTGGTGGTGCAGGGTCAGGGATTTTGATGGTTCTGATGTGGAAGGAGAAGTTCTTCTTCCCCAGCTGACTGTTCTGGACTTTCTTTGCGACCCAGAAAGTAACTAGGGACATGTTGTCTTGCCATGATGGCTTCTGCTGAATGCTTAAGCTGTAAAACTTGCCTCTCCTTTTCATTCCATTGCCTTCCTGTGTGTCCTTAGGCATGCGAGTACTGACATCCCCCCTCCTCCCCATCCCCATGGTGCTGAGCTGCAGGCACTGCCCCTATGTGCAGGGTGCAGGACCACATTCAACACTGTCCCAGGACTGTGCAGTTTGTAGCACTCTTAATCTGTGCTAATACCGCTAACCTCTCTGAGCAGAAGACACAGTTCAGTGAAAGTAGATGAAAGGTAGAGAAATGCGTCAGTCAGTTATCTTCTTGGTCCGTCTCAAAGAAGTGAGATACGCTTGTGGTTTGTATGATTTTTTATTTTAAACTAAGGGAAATCAACCAAGCGAAGTAAGAACAAGAGTAATGTTTTCATCGGTAAAAGATTGCATGAAACAAAACTCGACTACAGATGTCCTGGTAAAAAAAAAACCTGGCTCTTGGTTCTTTAGAATTACAATGCATGGAGTATAAAATTGTAAGAGCTGCCAGCAGCGCTAACTGCCCCAACTCACCCCAAATGACTAGTCATTTCCATTCTGCTTCTCAGCTGCTTTTCTTTCCTATGCAAATCCTTCCACGAGGCTGTTATGAGCTCTGAGCACGGCAGAGAAGCGTGAAGGTCCAGGCGGCAGGAAAACAAAGCGCATAGCCCGTGGGACACCTGCCCAGGCAAGGGAGAGGAACGTGGGGCAACTGGGCCACAATGCAGATACAGCAGACTGGTTTTCCAAGAGTGTTCTGCCTTTGTGGAGGCCTTGAGACCTTCATGTGATGTGCAGGTGATGTGACATTCATTCCAGAAAGCAGAGCAGATACCCAAGGCCTTGAAGCAAGCAGCATCTTGATACCCATGGTTTTACCCAAGCAGGTGAAGGGTGCGCTGCTCCCCTTCTAGTTCATGTTTCCCACCACCCCGTGGTGATACTGACGCAGCTGTCTGTGTGGAGCAGAGGCAGGAGGAGTTCTTGACCCTTCCCCTTTTCTGTCAGGACTGCAATTGCCCTGCCTTGCTACAAAGTGTAGTGAAAAAGGCTAGGAGCGTTGCTCCAGCCCTCCATGCCTACTGCCTTCCTGTGTGTTTTTTAGTTCTCTTTCCCAGTATTTAGATACACAGAGTAGCATTTGTTGTGTTTCTGGGCTGCTCAGCTAGCGTTGGGACGTGCGTCCAGATAGCAGCAGGAAACTGACATGAATTCGAAGAGGAGCGGTACTGCTTGGCCTTGACTGCAGAGGTCCTTGTACTCTGAACCAACCAAGAGAAAGCTGTCCTTGGAAAACTCCAATGGGATGTTTGCCTTGCTAGCGGCAAAAAGCGGGCAAAGCTGCAGATGGAGTTGAAAAGTGTTTCTTCTGTCACAGGCTGGCTCTGAACTGCTTCATCCCCTGGCTGTAGTCCATCATTTGTGGGCAAGTTGTGCAGGAATGATACACAATACCTTAGTTTTACGTAGCACCTTTAATTGGAAGGGACCGAGATTCCAACAGGTACCCAGCTCTGAAATGCAACCATCTGCAAAGCAGAGCTCCCCCTCGGCTCGGAACACTGAATATGGTGACCTGTTTTCCCAGGATCTTTGGGTCAACCCCGTGATGCACCAAGGACTCTTCCTCCCAGAAGCATCTTTCTCTTGTACTTTGTGGTGATCCAGGGCCATCCAGTATTATGAAAGTTTGCTATTTACTTTGGTTTACAGCTTATTCTGTTGCTGTAGGATGCCAGCCTACCACGGCATGCACTCCGGCAAATAGAACTTTGTGTAAGGAGAAATTGCAAGCTCTTCACCCATGACAATAAGTGCCCTAAGGTTTCCTGGAGGGTGTAAGGGAGGAGCTGACTCAGAGCAGCACCCTGCTATATTTTATACAGGCCCCAGTACGTCTGATTCCCAAAGACAACACTTTTGGAATCAAAATTTACCTCGCAATGCAGCTTATCTCCCTTATGCAGATGAAAAGGTCTTCCAAAATTTACCGTGCCGTTTTCATCCCCTATGTTTGGTCCTGCAGCCTCATTGAGAATGATGTTCGGCTCTTTGTACAGCACAAGTATGAAAGACTCATTTGTATGCTTTTTGCGGTTGACCTGAGCGTAGATGAAGTAGTTGCCGCTCTCCATGATTATCAGCTGTTTGCGGTTATGCTGCACCAAGCCCTGGCAGTGTTCGAAGTTCCATTCCCAGAACATGATAGCTTTGTCTTTAGATTGAAGATATTTTATTACTGAGGAAAACACAGACAAAATGAGTATTATTATGTTATGAGTATATTATTATGAGTATCATAATGAGTGATTAATTATATTTAAGGACAATCTTGTTCTGTACGTGTGCGTGTTAATTACTATCCCCTATTACCATATCTCTCCCCACTCCTTTCCTGATGTTTTTATTTAGAGGATGATGATGATTGTCATTATAGTTAGGGGATCTTTTGGGCTTAGTAACTCAGAAGTGCTAGGAAGAGATCTCAGTCTGCTGGAAGAAACTCTGATGGCCCTCAGGGGCATGGGTGGCTTGGAAGGGGCTCCCTGCTGTTGTGGGTTAGCTGCTCAAAGCACCCTGGAGACACAACCTTCAAGGCAAAGAGCTAGGTCTGGGCTGATCTCTAATGAGAAATAATTCATGGGCAGAACTTCAGCTGGATCTGAGGATGATGAGGGTGGTTGTGGTAATCCTCTGCTCACTGGCTTCTCTGGATTTGTTCCTCACAAGGGCTGAGCCTGTAGGGTCTTGCCAGATTTCGCTCCTCTTCCTGTACTGAATGAGCACACACCACCAGCAACAATGCTTAGGAGGGGTCCCAGTTGTCATATGCCTGGCCCTCTGATAGGGAAGTGACAACTCACAGCAATGTGATTGTGTGGACCATGAGGATGCACATTTCTACAGTGCTTAGTGCATCAGGGTCTTGATGCAGCGGATAGCAGGGATACCCAGCTCACTCCACAGCAGCAGCTTCAGCCATAACATCTGTCTGGAGCACCCGCGCTGGTTAAGGTCTCACACAGTCAAGGAATTAGCTGAAGTGTAACGGATGCAGAAATGCTCCACTGATTTGCTTAAGTCTCTCTGAGGATCTGAGCTAGCACACAGGACGTTTCTCAAGCCCTAGCTTAAGCCCAGGGAACTGACTGCCAACACCAGGTGAAAATAAACCTGCCTCTGTGATGCTGCTTTTATGGGCCATTTTCAGAAGTGAGCTTGGCTGGCTCCGGCTAAGACAGGAGGTTGCTGGCTGGCAGCTCTAGGTGCAGAGCTGAGGATACATCTGTGGGAGCCAACGTGTCCTGTGGGCTCTATATTTCTGTGGTCAGAATTAACACCTGTGTGCAACAGCTGAAACCCATACACGAGGCTGTGACGGAATACTAAGGAACGCTTATCTTTGTCCCAGCATGAGCCTGACAAAACCAGAAAGCAGCTCTGGTATACTTACAAAATCCATGTGCCCAGCAAGTCCCCCGCGGCTGTGGAAAGAAGTAAAGCTTTGTCAGTATTTTCTGCTGAGACGTATCAGTCTACTTTTGAACTCAGCAAAGCAGCGTTCTCATTACAAGAGCACAAAAGTGGTCCCTTAAGAAGGGGAATAACCGTTATATCTGCAGTGACAAACAGTGGCTGCTTTCAGGCACAGACAGCAATTTGCTACGAAAAGTATTTGTTCTCCAATTAAGTTCTAAATGTTTAAAACAAGGTCAGCATTTTTCATATGCGTTTTAGTGATTTTTTCAAACAGAAAAACACGAACAGTAACTTTCATCAGCGCTCAGTGGAGGCCTATGCACTTCTTTGATGCTATAGGACTTCCATTTCATCCCTCGATTCAGCCCTCCGTACCATCACAAGTGATATTTCTGTGGAAATGGACTCCATGCCAATGCGTTCGCATGGGGAGCTTTACATAGTTGTGCTAATTTGTGTTCATGAAAACCATGAATCATTCCTTCTGTGCATTGCAACTTGCAGTTATTTATTGCCAGTCGACAGGGCAGCGCATGCTGCAGCCCACGCTGCTTTGCTGGCTGTGCCGGCAGTGGTCACTGCTGCTTTGGAGTGTCCCTCAGGCTTCTTTGCCCCCTGTGCAAGGAGGAAGAAGGAAATGTGGAAGGGTGATGTCCTCAAGGTTGTATGTGATGTGCAGGAAAGGGAGGACTGCTGCTGACTTTTAAGCCTGCTTCTCTGTAACCCCTGCATCATGTTTAGCTGGGGAGTTGGGCACGGTGCTTCCTGGCCTGATAGTCAGACTTCCTAATTAAGGGCTTCCTAAAGCCCTTCCAGACAAGGGAAGGCGATGGTAAACTGGCAGCAGTGAGAGATTGCAGTAAATTCCTGGGACTAGTGACTCAGTGTTTGTTTATGGAGGTTGCACTCTCCTTAGAGAGCAGTTTTGGAGCTATGTTTGCTGCCTGATCAGAGACCCTGAAAAACAGACTGCGATCAAATTACAGCTATAGGGATCCATCACATCTTGTGATTTCCAAGCTCTGAAATGCTCAGAATCCCTACTGAAACAAAACCTTGTCTGCTCCTTAAGAAGTTGCTGTCCTGCATGCTGGGGAGGATTCCTTGGAGGGGAAAGGCTTTCATTACTCAGTCCTGTCTCTGTCCAATTAATACAAACAACAGGGCAAAAGACAGTTCTTTTTCTCACTAAAGCCGCTACCTTTCTGCAGTGTGACATAAAGTGATGCGTGAGTGGGATGTGGGAACTGCCCTGTGGCTCACTGCCAGCAGGGGGATGCAGTTGTGATTGCGGGTCACAGCTCTGAAGTAGATGAGGGGTTGTAAGAGGGCAGCTAAAAGCACCGAAACAATTAAAGCCTCTTTTTCCTTTTAAATAAATGATAGTGCTGTGAGGTGCGGAGCAGGCTTCTCTCTTGTGGGAATTCAGCAGTTTTCGTATTCTATAAAAGCAGGCAGAGCTTTGCAGGATTTGTCCTTCGGGGGATCCCTGCTGTCATGCCACGAGGAGGTGGCTGACCACAAGAACAAGCAGTCCTGCCTCTTAACAGAAGGGGACTTTTGTCCCTTTTCTCTCCAGGTCTGGAATTGGAGTGAGCTGTATCACAGTGGGATATGTAAAATATCCCAGACTAGAATTTGGATCCTCCCGGACAGTAAATCATTTTAGAAACTGGCAAGTGAGAAGCTGAGCTTTGGCACGTCTGTTGCTTGGCTCTCCACTGAATCTCTGTTTGTTAGAGCACATGCAAATGCAGAAGGATTGGAAAACGTTGAAGTTGGCTATTGATATCCAGAAGACAATGTGAGCCAGTAACTGTTATTTAGGCAAGACTGTATGAGCATTTGGTAAAACTGAGAGTGAAGAGGCTTTATGCTTGGTGAAATAGTAGGACTCTTCAGCCTCTCTTGACCTTACGGAGCATCATCAGTCTGTATCACGTTAGGAAAGCCTACATCACTTACGCAGGAGAGGAAACTTAAGAGAACAAAATGAAAACTTTTTTTCCCCCAATCTTATGGAAGCGAAAGCAAAATGCTAAAGACGTTTCCTAAGGAGCCAACGGAAACGTTGGTAGCTCAAACCTTGGAAAGTAAAAGCATTAGCGGTCTCCAAAAGAGAAAGAACTAAGTTGCTGTTAGATGATAGCATAAATACAGCAATATAAATTGTTAGGAATACACGTGTGTTGCATAGTCCATAGTTAGGAATTTGTCCTTACCTGTTTATCATGGAGCAAATAGAAGACTGTAGAAACCAGGAATGAAAGCACAATCAAAACAAATATTGAAGTATATAAAACTACTTTACAACATTTCCTGTTCTGTGGAATATTTCCTTTCTCCGTCAAGTGTGGTGCTTGCATGATGCTTATCTTCAGGACAGCCAGAGGCAAGTATACAAACAGCACCGATGTCAGAAAAGACACAGCCAGAACTCTTGCTCGCCTTGTTGCCAGGATGGGACATGGAGATGGTTTTATGCTGGAGCTTTCCCCGTGCTAATAACACTGAGAGGAGGAGCCAACCATGGTCTGTTTCATCACTAGCCTGGGTCTAAGAGGCAATTTGTGAGTGTTTCCTCATTGAACTGAGGCAGAGGACTTTCATTTGGCTCACAGCCCAGAATGGCAAAAATGAAACTCCAGCAGTAATCTGCAAGGGCTCCCAAAAAGCACCTCAGATTTGATGCAAGTCAGGTTTACAAACTCTCCGGTGAGCTCAGTCTGAAAGGACAAGGTCCAAGCACTAGAACTGCTGATGGCTGTATGCCACCTGCTCCCATCTCCGGGGGCATCAGAGTGCTTTTTTCATGGCTGAGAAGTTGGCACCGCATTGAATCTGTTTCTCATTTTGACAACACGGATCTGAGTGCCGATGACGAAAGGGCATTTCTGCAGTTCCCTGAGGATATGATTCATGCGGTAAAAGTGAAACTACACACACTGACTGCAAACAAGTAGTGCCGTGGAGCCACAAGTACGGTCTCAGCGGCAAATGGAAACATATGCATGCTATCAACAGCACACAGTAATGCCATTTGAGCAGGGTAGAGTGTGAAAAGAGATGGATTTTGTTAAATGACTTCCACTTTGCTGCTTGAGAAGAGCTGGCTGATTTTCGGAGTCTTCCTAAACTAATTCATTGAACTGTCAACTTTGACAGCAGCTTCTGCTTTTACGTTCCCCATGGTCTTTTGATTATTTTCAATATGAAAGCGTTCGTCATTGATGTTTATTTACAAAAGAAATTCTGACACACCAAGACCTCGCTTAGAGATCTGTGGCGGCTCTGCTGCATTCACTGGCTTTGCTTGTGGATGGGGAGCACGGAAAATATCCTTTATCCACTTTTCTGTTCTGCTCTTCGCCTCCTCTTTTCAACCTGCAGAAGAAGCCTCAGCTTAAGGAAGAGGGATGCTTGCTTGTGCCATGTCCAGGCAGCTGCTGAGCTGTGGTGGCTGGGGCACCCTGGGAGGACTCCAGATAGCCCTGGTGTGATTTTGCTGTGGCCCTCTGCTCCCAGCCTGTGCATGTCTTCTGCCTGTCTTGGTAGTGACTCTGCGTGGCTGACGTCAAGAAAACGGTACTTTCCACAAACTCCTAAAAAGGGCAATAAAAGGCTTGGCCTGTATGGAGAGAGCAATTAACCCCTATCACATGTGCCTTCTTCCGCTCCAGTGCAGTGATACAAGGGAAGAGCAATGGCTGTCTCTGTGCTAGCCCCTTTCCATACTACCTTAAGGGGATCCAGCTTTTCCTCTTGGCCTGATCCAACCACTCAGTCACCCCAAAAGGCGGCAGCACTTGAATGGCAAATACGCAATTACAAATACATGCTGCTAGTGCTGCAGGCGAGGACCCATCTCCAAACACTAGGGCAGAGAGCCTGCTCCTTAGAGCATTCCTGTGGGCTGCCTTAGAAAGCCTGATTTGGCCCCGAAGCAACATTGGCCTGTGGCTGCAACACTGCAGCCCCGGGAACTAAACTCACCACTTCTTAAACTCCTGGCTTTGACCACATAAAAAGCCCCGAACCATCTTCATTTTAAAGCATGAAAATGAGACTTCCTGCGACATCCCATGTATCACGGTGGCAACGAGGGTCTGAACAGAAGCGTGTTAAGAAACAAAACATAAGAAAACGTCCCAGAAATGGAAAAGAAAATCTACTGATAACAATTCCAGCAGTACTTTTTAATATGGGAAATAACCACATTTTTCTTGCTGCCGCAAAATAGAGCTTGGGGGTACAAGATTGTCATTCTTGGGACCCAACGTTTGCCAGTTACTTAGATGTATCATGGGTTAAAAAGGGAAGGATCATACGGCTTCAAGAAGGGGCTGGAGATAAATATTTCCAGACATCAAGGAGGCATGTCACTCAGAGGAGGTGGAGTCCTACTCATATTCTATTTATATGCACTATATTAAGCATGGGTACAGTGATTTTGTGTGCTCATAGTTAAGTGGAAGCACTGAAGGGCTGTGGCTGGGAGCTGTACATGTGTCTTTCCTCAGTGTTATAGATATGCGTGGCGGTGCTGCAGCTTTGTGCTTAAAGCTGCATTTCATTACAGTTTCCTGCAGCTTCAGCCAGATCTTAGCGTGCTGAAATGACTGTTTAAATTAAGGATGATTATTTATTTGGAAGAGTATCTGTAGCTGCAGCTCAACTGTGTTTTCTCTGTAGATCCCAGTAGTTTTTGTTTGGTCAGTGTTTAACTACATTACCTCCAGTTAAGAAACAGACTCAAAACTAAGGCGAGCAGAATGGAAGACATAACTGCCAATGTGTTTGGGCTTGTTTTCTTTCTCATTGCTCAGAACTTCTAAAAAGTAGACCTGGCTCTTGAAATGGGATTTTGCAATGTTTATTGCATGTGTATTGACAGGGTACGTGTCATATGCAAGTCTTGCCCTTCCCTTTCTTTCCTCTCTCCTATCAGCCTTAGGAAGGGATGGAAACAAATTCAGTGTAGAAATAGCCATGCTCCGTACAAAGAAGCAAGATGCAATTCCTGCCTTTCCTCCTTTGTGCCCCTTCCCTGATTTCTTTGGAAGTCAAATGTAAAACGCCATTGGCACTAGCAACAGCACATCTGAAAACAGACGAAGGCCACCTCTTGCATTAGAATTTGCTTTGGAGCCTGTGGGTGCAGGCATTTGACTGTTCGCCAACTTCTGAATACGAGCTATCTGTTATAAACGATTAAAGCACAATTAAACTGCTTTACATTAACTCATTTCAAAGCAGGAATTCCATCTGCTCAGCACTGCGCAGTGCTAACCTCGCTTCCTCTGCCTGAGCACCACCCTGGAAGTGATGTTCATTACTCAGGCCAGGTGCGGAGCAGGACTCACGGAGTACCACTGCGCATTTAGACGTGAGCTTTCTGTAAACCTGCTGGACAGCAGGTGGTTTGAGTGTTTGTCCAAGTCCCTCGCTCGAATGCCAGGTTGTGCTTTCTAGCCCAGCCCTGCGGAGCTGCTTTTTAAAGCCTCAACAGTCGGAAACCTGTGCAGTTTCTATCACTGAGTATGCTGCTACCCTGCAGACGTAGAAAGCTTGCTTAACCCCAGGGAAATCTCCCTGGTCCTGCTGGCTTGTTTTCAGTGACATTACAGATTGCCCCATCTTTGCTTTGTGGTGCAGTTTTTCTTCGGAAACGAGACCGGTATCTTTCTAGATGCCACAGCTTTCCAGGCCTTTCATCAGGCTTCAGTAGTCTGCATGCCATGGAGTCCCCATGGGAGGCTTCTGACCCCCACCATGACCGCTTATGGGAAGCCCACCCTGACCAGCTGTGAGCATAGAGGCAGCAAGAGGGGAGCTGGGGCAACAACCTGATAAGAAGCACTTTCTGTTCTGGAGCTGGCCAAAGGCCTAGGCTAGCATTACAAGCAGAGAGGCAGTTATTGGAAAAGCCTGCTGGAGTGCTTCCTGCTGCAGGCTTTTTCAAGACCGTTTATCGAGTACAACAGATAAGTTCTCAGCTGAGAACTTCTTTCCCTCCTTAAATACTCTGGGTTCTCTCCCTGCATTATGGCCAGCTACCAGGTATGTGGGAGGGCTCCCTGATTTCGCCTTATGCTTTCAGCAAAATGGTGACGTGCCTGACATTCACAGCTGTTTTGAGCCCACCAAGGACAATGATGTCAGCACGTTGCAGCACAGGGGGGAGCCCAGACACGTGAGCAGCCCGAGAGCGTGACTCTTAGAGAGATGCCTGTGCTTGAGCTGTTGACTGCAGGCTGTGCTAAATGTGTGACATTCCTACCTATGGTTTCCCCTTGTAACAGATTTGCATCTTGTGCTATCCACCTTCAGTTTCTATCCATGATATTTTGATTGATCTCTGTCTGCAAAGTTGGTAAGCAGCGTTATCTGAACGGTGACTCCATCAGTGTCTGATTGCTGGGATGGGTGAAGCAATGTGGCTGTGTAATTAATGGAAGCTTAGATGGAAAGTTGTCCTCTGCATAGTTCGTATGTGACTGGAGCCTTAATCCAGCTGCCAGCAAGTTGTGAATGAAGGATGGAGACACCACAGTGCCATCAGATGACTAGAGGTGTGGCTTCCTCCATCAGAGCTGTGGGAATGGCAGGGGTGGAAGAGGGACCAAGTTCAATTATCACCTGACATCAGCCCTCCCACAGCTCTTAGGGGCAGATGTTGTGTCTTCAGAACTGTGTGAGAACATTTTCCATTGCACAGCAGAGGTTTCTGGTTCTAGTTTACAAAAAGCTGTGATTCCTTATTCCCACTCAGACCTTTTGGCCTTAGGCCAAAGAGCATTTCTTCCAATGCACGATAGCAGCGCTGCTCGTACATATCCCCACAGCAGCAGGAGAGAGGGGGTTCAGGGCTGCGGAGATCTCACCGGCAGCTGGGCTGGCTGGCTTTTGTCCAGCCCTGAGCTCATCACCTGCCTGTGCCGTGCGGTGTGAGAAGGGCTAAAGCCAAGGCTGGATGTCAGTTCGTGCTGCAGTCAACATCCAGTCTGATGTCTGCCAGAAGCTCCTGGAAGCGCAGGACAGTGGGGCGTGCTCCTATCTGTATCACATGAAGTGAATTATAGAATGTCTTGAGTCGAAAGAGACCCTGAAGGATCATCAACAAGCCCAATTCCTGCCTCTGCACAGAACCACCCGAAAATCAGACCACACATCTGAGAGCATTGTCCAGGTGCTTCTTTAACTCCAGCAAGCTCAGTGCGGTCACCTTGGGTAGCACATTCCAGGGCCTGACCCACCCCCTCAATGAAGAGGTGTATCTCTCCTGCAGGGAGGGAGGCCTTTATGGGCATCCCACATAGATGTGCCTGAGTGCAGCAGCCAGAACCTAGGCTACTCCTCAGCCTTTTTGTGGGAGGACTAGAGCAAAGCATTGCATGGTCCTCCAAGAGTTGATCTCATGACTTATCTCTAGGTCACCTTTCCTTTACGCTCCTGCAGAAAAAAATACCTGCTCTTCTCTCTTCCTCTACAGCAGTTGCTGGAGAATAGGGATTCTCCTCTACAGAGGGCTCCCTTCTGTACCCTCTCTTTCCACCCGCTGGCAATTTAATGCATCACAAAATCTGCAAGACGCAGTGTATGTAGATAGTGGAAAAGGGATGAGGGAGAGCATTGCGCTGACCTTGAAGAAACTGCATTTTATTTGTGACTGGGAAGAAGCTGTTGCAGTCTCCCAGCTTCACAGAGTTCATGTTGCTCTCCACATAGTTTTCCTTCACTGAGGCAAGTGCAACTGTCTGGTGCATCCGCCCACGAAACAGGGCCATGCTGCTGACCCGACCCCTCTGCTCCTGCACTAACCGTCTCTCATAGCCTCCTTCACTCTCCATTTCCATGTTGTCACCTCAAAGTTAACGTTCACTTCCTCTTTGTCGTCCTTAATCAGTAGCCATGTAGGATGGTGCTGTCAGAAGTCAGTGTAACAGCTGATGCATTCCTCTGTCTTGTTCATACTTTCCACGTGCCAACTTCCTTCTGCTTTCCAGTCCCAATGTTTTTCCATTTAGTGTTTTCCATCTGTAGCCCTTTCAGCATTGTAAAAGCCAGCTCTGCCACTGGTGCTCCGCTGAAGACAACCACTTGTGGGTATCAGCGGTGTCCCTGGATGCAGCTGATGGAGCTGCAGTGACGAACCTGTGTGAGGCATCGGTGGTCCTACCAAGGTATTTCCCACCAGAGCTTTTACCAAGGGGTGGAAAGTCTGTGTTCTCCATTACATGTGCAGCCACATCAGCGTGTCAGCTTCAAGAACTTCTGGACTCCTGTGGTATCATGTGAATTGGTTGAAAATCACATGGTATGCAGGTGTGTGGCCAGTTGGATTGCTGTGCAAGAGGCTTCTAGGGCTGATTTATGTGGTTCCTAGCTACTGCGTACACGTCTTTGAAAACTGTGGTTGACAGCTTAATAACTTACGTGAAAATCAGACAAATGTTAAAAGGGGCAAAAAGAATGACCTGAGGAGCGTTAGAAAACATTGGCCACGGTGGCGTGCCTTACCTGGAGCCTTTTCCTCCCTTGTAAGTTCAGTGTAGAACCACGGTTTTCCTGGTATGCGATGACATTACGTATCATGTGCTGTGACAGGCTGGAAACTCTCCAGCTAGGACACTTTTATCAGCAAACTGCATCTGGAGCGACGGCATCCTGCTGCATCCTGCTGCCTTCTTTCTTCCCCTCACCAGCCTGAGTCTCGTGCTCTGCTTCCTGCTGAGTTCAGCAGCAACTGTGCAGGAACCAACATGGGAGCTTTTGGAGGGGCTGCGGGGGAGGTGCATCTACCTGCAAGAGAGATGTGGCAACTGGGAGCTGGGCAACATCCACCAATAGCTCCTGACTGCGAGACAAAAGGTGCATTTTAGGAAGAGGATAAGGGGTGACTCTGAACAGTTTCCATTCACAAGGAATGCTGGAAAAGTAGTCATATTTTCTACTCGCTCTGTTCTCCTATTTCTTTCCTGTGAAGGTGTGCGTGTTAGTCATTATCTGTTGGTGGGGTTATATTTAGCCACTTTATTTACCTCGTGCTCTATTTATCTCCTTTCTTTCGGTGGCAGTGCCACTAAATGTAAAAGCAGCCCATTTGCAAACTGTCAGCATCTGCGACTTGCAGAAACCTCACCAAAGGAAGCAGCACAAAGACAGCAAGCAGCAGCACTGTGTGGTATGGATACTGCTATATTGCAATAAGGCTCGAGTGTCTTCATCAGCCTGCTGAAAGGGAGTAAAACACAGAGAAACTGTGGAGCAGTGTTACTAATGTCTGAATGTGTATAGTATTAGTGTATGCCAGGGGTTAGAAATGGCTCAGCACTGCCCTTTGGTCCAAGCGTGGTGATACAGCTCACAGAGAGACCTCCTTCAGGGCTTTGGAAGTGCTTGCTCAGAGCTAAGGGCCTTGGTGCCGTCAGAGCTGTTGGTGCTCTTGAAGGAGGTTTAGAGGAATAACAGTTTGGGTTTCAGGTTGCAAATGCTACTTTATAAAGTGAGTGACAGTCTACATCACAGAGCTCACACGCTCCTCCCAGCCTAAGTCCTGCATTCACAGCAGAACATGCTTAGGGGTCTGCAGGTAGGGAGATGCTTCTCTTTCTGGAAACCTGCAATAAAATGGTGATTTGCCGAGTCTAAAAGGCTAAAGAACCTTCTGTGATTCCTCAGCCATCGTCACTTGGCTGGGAAAAGGCAGCACAACTTCAGTCTTCTCTGTTCCCTCTTGCTGTGGAAGTGAGAGATCCGCAGGGTGGGAGTGCGAGCATTAGCAGAGGCAGCGTGAGAGGGACGGGGTGGAAAATTTCTTATGCTACTAGCTGTTCTAAAGAGGACAAATATAGAAGTGGTTGGTCTCCTGATGTCTGTGTTCTCCTCAGCAAGCGAATGCCAGTGATTTTGGTTTAGACAGAAAATTACTGAGGCCTCGTAAAGTCAATTTAACTCAATCATTTTGCAGGCAGGTGGCTGAGTTCGTTTTGTAGGTTGCCGTGAAGCTGTCCCAGAGAGCTAGTGCTGGTTCTCTCCTTCAGCTCTGTGTGCCCTGGAGAGGTCCTCTGCTCCCTCCTCACCTCGCGGCAGGAGCAGTGGTACTCGCATGGCAC
Organism: Aquila spilogaster; assembly: GCA_024606505.1. NCBI lineage: Eukaryota > Metazoa > Chordata > Aves > Accipitriformes > Accipitridae > Aquila > Aquila spilogaster. The sequence goes on from JANHGO010007715.1 coordinate 25,303, forward strand.
CTGAAGGGAGGAGTTTGGCTACACTGCTCTTTAGGGGTCCAAAGAGGTCCTCTGTTCCAGGGCTCCACTGTCATGAAAAACGTGGACTTTCTCCTCAGTCTCCCAAGGGCTTGCAGATTAAGCCAATGGCCTCTTTCATATGGGCACAGAAAAGAGGTTTCTCTCTCCATCAGACATTTACAGTTATACAGTTATGTAGCACTGTAGTCTGAACCGATCGTAGGGTCTCCCTGTACGAAAGGTTCATCTTGGCCCTGGTAAATGCTTAACCTAGGTTCTATCAGCTTGGTCCATATCCGCTACTGGAGTTCTTGTTACTGGTTAGGTTGTTGGCTTAGATGGATTCATTTCAGTTACAGACATCCCTTTTTTTTTGGCTTCTCTATTTCGCTTGCTGCCTCTGTGTCAGCAGAACTTGTCTCCTTTATGCGAAACTGAGACAGTTCTTGCGTGAGGCAGGTTTGGAGCGATGTTCCTTGTAGCAGTGTGGGAGGTAGCGCAGACATGGCTGAGGTGTGCTTCTCACATGAGATGGTGGAACACTTGGTCATGCCGTGGGGCGTACAGAATCGTCCCTGGGGACAGCACTGCACCCACGGCATGTTGCAGCACGGAGTTGAGGGAAAGGAACAGTTCTTATCTCATTCAGCTCTTTCACTTTCCTTCCAAATTGCTTTAGGAAAGTGAAGTGCTGTTTGTTTACTCATCCATCCTACTCTGTCTGGCAAAGATCCCAGCTCGCCGAGATTTGAAAGAAATCATCCTGAGAGATGTAAAACCATGGCGTGATGATTCCCAGCCCGGGGCTGGGGAGCTTGCATCATCCGCCCCCGGCCACTGTGATCTTCTTCCTCTCAGTCCTTCAAAAAGCCTTACGAAGCTACATCATGCATTGCATCAGTGTCTGGCACTCTGCCTCCTTCTGCTTCTACCCTGGTGAAATGAAACTATGTCCTGCTGCTGCATGTCACTCAGCTCTGGGCCAGCCTGCCGAGACACCTGGCTCCAAAACCCTTGTCGCTCAGTGGCTGTAGCGTACTACATAGCATGAGCTCCTTTGGACAAGTGGCCCAGAGAGCTGGGCAGCTCCTGGTGCTCCTGGCTGCCAGAGCTGAGCTGCTATTGACGTCCTGGTCCCTGCCCTGCCCTGCCCTTGCTCCCTGTGGCATTGCTCAAGAATATCTGTGCTCATTGTATTCTCATAGTCTAATGTCTAGATGTTGTTTTCAAGTTTCCCCTCCTGACTTCCTCCACATTGCATCACCAGGTGCTGATTTTATTTCCTCTGTGTATTTGAAGAACAGTCACTTTATCAGCCAAGTCAGCATCATGAAGTGCTGGAGCCGGAGATGCGTGAGCTGCTCGAAAGCCCTCCCATGCCCTGCCTTGCACAACCCTCAGCCTTCCATCACATGAGTCTTGCAGGGAGGGGATTTCCTCCTCAGAATGCTGCAGAGGGGCCAGTCCTGGCACGCTGTTGTGAATCTGCTGTTTTCTGAGTGCATCCAGCATCCTGTGACAATTAGAATCATAGAATCACAAAATAACCCGAGTTGGAAGGGTCCCATAAGGATCATCAAATCCATGGATTCTGTGGAAAGCAAACTAACAAACATAGCCTTTGTTGTCCATTTAAACCTGATATCTGTCCATTTAATGGGATGCTTGCCTCCACTTGAGCTTGATTTGTGTGGAGCAGTGAGTACAGCTCTCAGCTTACCTCCAACCACTTGAAGTTCTGTGGTTCCATGTGGAGTCCTGCAGCTCTATGCCCTTCTCGTAACCATGGGGCATAGGGGTACCTGTTCTGACCATCCATGGTCCAGGGAAAGAAAGAGGAATGTCGTGGGGACAGCAGATGTGCAGAACCCAGTGATGGAGTACCCATGGGGAAGGCGAATATCATGGCTGTGAAACAGATTCTTGGAGGACGGGGTTACTAAACCCCTGCATCACTACTGAGGATATCCCAGCGTAGAGTTTTTTGGAGTCCGTAGTGTTGCACCACTCAGAAAAGCACAGAGTATCTCCCCTGCAGCTTGCAGACAATGAGCCAGACTGTAAATGTCTGTTGCGGTAGCAGCAGTGCCGCAGGCTTGGGCAAGCACGTGCCAAGGGCCTGTCCACAATCCCTGGGAACAGGGTGCGCTCGTGCGTGGCCAGCAGCTGAGCTTCTGTGCCCTGCCCCTTGCTGGGTGGTGGTGAGCTGCGGTCTGCATCAGCCTGTCCTGCCAGGAGGTGTTTCTGCTTGGCGGGTCATGAGCCTGCTGTGCTGCTCAGAACCGAGTGACTCTGTGTTAAAGCTCCCCTGCAGCAGTCTGCTTCCTGTGTTGTCTCAGCAAATGGCTCCTGGGCTATGACCTGAGGAAGACAAGCAGGGTTAAAATGCCATAAAAGAAAGCAGGCTGGGGAACCCTATCCTACACTTAGAGCATCCCTTCTTCTTTCATGCTGGGGCCGCTGGGCTTGCCAAAAAGCCAGGAAAGCAATGGCCAAGCATGATCCGGGTGTTCAGCCAGGGGCTACTCCTGCCAAGCCAACACAGCCAAGCCTGGTGGCTGCTTAACATCCCCGCTCAATTGCTTTTTGCCTTCCCGGAGCTGAGCTTCTGTTCCTGGCCTCCAGCATGTGTTAGGAAAAACCTGGCTTGTCCTCGCTGCAGACCAGAGGTAATGGGAAAACTGAGCCCTCCCTCTGCTTCACACGTTGTCACTGTGGAGCTCCCAGGGTTTGTTCTTCCTTAGGCAGGCTTCCCCGCTCCTGGGAGTTGTCCTGGACAAGCTCTGTAGCTTGTCTGAAAAAGCAGTGGGGTGTTCTCCAGGACCGTGTGAATGTGTGGTTTATTAATTCACTGGAAAACTGTGAGAATCCAGACAGAAAAAACAACATTTTCCCCTGCTTCTCTGTCCAAACAAAATATGAGAAAATATTCAGTGTTTTGGTCATCCCCATAGGAAATGTTTTGTTTTGCTCTTACAGTTATTTATTTGCCTTTGAAGCAACTGCTGTTAGTTTTGAAATGAAGCCTTATTTTGAAGTGAAACGTGTAAGCGCTTAATTTTAAGAAGAGTTAACTGCCTGGGAATGCGGCTGCCCTGATCTGAGTCTCGGCTATGCTAACGTGACTCAGTGCAATTCCTCAGCTGACTTGACTAAATACCTGAATCACAATCGGAGGACAGAGGTTGGTTTTAGCAGAACAAGAGGTTGGTTTTAGCAGTAATTAAGGACGTTTCATCCCAATTTAATATGTTTGCTCACACTGAGAGCGGTCACAAAACTGTTCCTCAGATCTGACCTGTGAGTGGACTTTTCAGAGCTCCGGTCCTTGCTTTCCTTACACGTACCTCTCAGCTTGGGGCCACAGAAGCATCCCCGGTTGCAAAAGGAAGCTTCAACGTGGCTTTCTTGACTCTTGAGAGGCAGCATCAAGAGCCTCCGCTTTCTGTATGCTCAAACCCATGTTCACAGCTGGGGTGTGAAGGCCGAGCAGACCTCATCTCTAAACACCTCCTCAGCCCCTAGCCCTTCTCCGCATCTCTTCCTCCACTGCCTCTGCCAATCTATTGCTCTATTTGCCTTAATTGTCCCCCTTGAAAAACCTTCCTGCTCCTCAGCGTGCTGGGAGCTGCTGCCCTGACGTGGTTTGCTGAAGGGTGTCATGTTGGTGTCAGCACGGCCAGGCTGCAATGCGATGAGATGGAATGGTGTAGAGAACATGTGCTGGGAGTGCTGAATCAACGATGAGTTGAACATTTACCTTGATATCCCTTTGCTCTGTAACAGTAGTCACAGCAGCCTATGGACAGCTTGGTTTCTGCATGTCACTACCATGATACAGGTGCAAGTGAGTTTATTTGTAGGTAGAAAGCTAGGAAAAGAAGGAAATCCCACCAAGCACAGCACATGAGGGAATACAGCTAGTGCTAGGGAACAGCTCATCTGCTGATGCTTCATACTCCATTGGCATGTGGAGGATTGAAAGTGAAAGATGGTCCTGTTTATTTATATGCCCTCTATACAGATAAGTTGATTGATACTCAGCAAAACAAAAACTTAAAATTGCAGTCCATTTTGTAGCCACAAAGGTTCCTGCCCAGCCCAGAAACCAATGATCTGGCATGACTAGTTGGCATCTATTGCTTCTCTGTTTAATTACTGACCTCATTCAGAAGCCTCTCCCCTGTCAAAAGGACAGCCATCTCTCTTCCCGCTCCTCTCAGATAAGAGAGGTGTCATTGCTGAGCACTCTTGAGTGGGTGAGCTGTTGACAGATTCCAGCTGCCCACCTGGCAGATGAGGGCAAGGAGAGGAGGAGGAGGCAGGGAAGGTGCAGCCAGAAAGAGGGTGTATTTTGTTTGCAAACGTTCTGACTTCAGGGCATCCTAGTTAAATGAAGCAAGAATGATCTCATGATGACAGGGCAGCCTCAGGGGGCTGCAACCCGTCTCCTTCACTCCTGCTGCAAGGCAAGCCCTCAGAAGCTGCCACCTCCATATGCTAGCATCCACATAGGGCTTGTTACAAAGGTCCACATAGGAGCTGGTATTTGGCATACTTGCTCCACCTGCCAGCACAGAAGGTGGCATCCAGTCCTCACAAACGCATCTTTTACCCTTTGGCTGCCCAGGGTCATTTGTATGTATGGTAGTTAGGAGCCTCTCCATTCAGGCTGAAGCTATCTGAGAGCTAATTCTGTCATCCTGACATGAGTCAGTGTGCCTGTTCTCAGACTATGCCTGCTTCTTTTCTCTCTGCTCAAGTTCTATGGCAGTGCAGATGGAGGCAGGACATCACCTAAACCTCCATCCTCTAGGAAGCTTGAAAAGTCAGCTGAAGTCCAGAATACAGCTACTGCTGTCCTGGTTTTGCATGGCAGTTTACACTGATGTGGAAGACAAGCGGCAGTCATCATTCAGCCTGAGAGAAAACTTGCACCCCAGTCGAGGCCCCTCTTATTTCTGTATGACAGCCAGTTAAAACCTTTCTGTTGGGTTTGTGTAACCACAGGGACAGTGAGAATAAGCCAGAGGGAACCCAACTGCAGCTGGAAGACCATTGCGGGTAGAATATTCTTCAGGAATTTTGCTTGAGGCCCATTTCTTGGTGAACACCAAAACCAGATCCAGGAATGGAGAGCAGATCTCCAGCCCTAAACTCTCCTTATTCATATACTTCTTGGCTTAGGGCCACAGGAGCATTCCAGATTGCAGCAGGAGGGCTTCAGTGTGGCTTTGCCTGCAAAATTTTGTGACCTGCTTGTTGGAAGCGATCAAATAAATAGAATTTCAATGCTGATTTCTGGTGGGGTTGGCACCTTGAAGGCCCAGAAAGGGGAAGAAGACGCTATGGCTTCCTTCTGATATCTTCTAGCCTCCAAGCAGAGGAGTTATGGGAGCAAGGCGTCCTGGATTGCCCTCTGCAGGGCTTCATTGGCACCTATCTAGCCAGCTCCATTGAACTCAGAGGAAGCAAGGTAGCTCTCTTGGGGCCAGGAGTGTAGCCTTTGGGACGGGGAGCTCCCAAGGTGAGCAGCGAGAGAGGCCTGGGATCCGTGGTCAACAGCTTTTCTGGGGGAGCCCAGGTAATTCTCACACATCCTACCATGGCAGGTGGTGGCATTAACACCTGCAACTGAAATTGGTGCCTTGGAGGAGGTGTGTCTGATGGTGTGCATGCAGCAAGGCAGTGGGTTGTGTAGGAGGTCAGTTTTTGGGGCAGAATCATTCTTTGTGGGGATATCTGTGCTCTCCCAAAGCTCATCTGGAGGGGACATTCCCAGCTGGGGCCACACTGGTTTAGCTATGGCCCGACTAGGGGTAGGACTGACGAATGAGGGTAAAAGCTGGCTCAAATCACAGCAAGTACCCCTGGGACCAGGGTGGCTCACCCACTGTGCTGCACAGGAGCAGTACAGACTTCAAAGATCTAAGTGCCTGTCTTGAACACTGCTCTGCTGTTTGACTAATGAGCTGGTGCTGGAGACCAGAGCAGAACCACAGGCACAGCCAAGCGCTGTAGGCAGTCCAGTTATGAAGCGTGTATATGAGGTGCATTTATTATGTGGCTGCAGCTGCATCAGCTGCTGTCTGAGTGGTATGGCTGATGCTTTAACAGCCTGCCCGAGGGGTACTTGTGCACATTAGCTTTGTGTCTTATCTCCTGCTGCGTTCATCTGTTGGCTGGCTGCAACCAGAGCAGGAGCTGGGGATCCTTCCTTCCTTTAAACAGTGTCAGTGTCTCCTGCAACCACCCAGTGGCTGCTCTGGTATTTCAAGCTGTGGAAAACCATCGTGGCCACTCATGTTCATTTCAAACCAAACAGGAGACTTTGGTTAATTTTTGCACCACTGAGTTCACGTGCCTTGCTATCTGCCGAAGCAGGCATTACAGGAGCTGTGAGCAACAGGTGATGTGCCTGGCAGATGTGTGTATGTGAGGATGGAGCAAGGGGAGCAAGTGCTGCCAAACAGAAATAGCCAGTCTGAGTTGGACAATCCTCAGCACTGGAAGTGTCCATCAGATACTGCTACGCAATGTCTCACAATACCATTTAAGCAGGAACCACAGTTCTTAATCTGCCTTATAGTTGTTGCAATTTTGTGGGTCTGGTAAAAATGGCTGTAGGGCAAGAATGATAGGGAACGTGCATGCGATTCAAGTATTTTAACATATTCATCAGTGTGTATTTAAACTACTTTAACGTACTCCTGCTTTTGATGATCATGGGCAAGTGGAGGAGGAGAAAGATTCTCCTTCTTCACCAAGGACAGGTTGTCTGAACAATCTGGTGGCCTTCCGTGATGGAGTGATGGCATCAATGGACAAAGGAAGGGCAACTGATATCCATCTGGGGGATGGAGGTCCATCCTGGGGCCAGTGCTCTTCAACATCTTTATCAATAACATAGACAGTAGGATTGAGTGTATCCTCAGCAAGTTTGCTGCTGGCACTAAGCTGAGTGGTGCAGTTGGCACAATAGGAGGGAGGGATGCCATCCAGAGGGATGTGAACACACTTGAAAAGTAGACACATGAGAATTGAATGAGGTTTGATAAAGCTGAGTGCGAGGTGTTGCACTCGGCTTGAGGCAATCCCAGATGTGAGTACAGATGGGGAGAAGAACCCATTGAGAGCAGCCCTGTGGAGAAGGACTTGAGGGTCCTGGTGGATGAAAAGCTGGATATGAGCCAGCTGTGTGCTCTTGCAGCCCAGGTCAACAGTATCCTGGGCTGCATCAACAGAGGGGTGGCAGCAGGGTGAGGGAAGTGATTGTCCCCATCTGCTCTGCCCTTGTAAGGCCTCATCTGGAGTACTGTGTACAAGCCTGAGGTCCCTAGCTCAAGGAGGATGCAGGTTGGATTGGGTCCAGAGGAGGCTGTATTCAAAGGGCTGGAGCACCTCTCCTGTGAAGAAAGGTTGAGGGAACTGGGCTTGTTTATCTTGGAGAAGAGAAGGCCAGATCTCATTGTGGTCTTCTAGTACTTGAAGGGAGCTTACAAGCAGGAGGGGGACCAACTTTTTACCCAGTCTGACAGTGACAGGACAAGCAGGAATGGCTTTAAAATATGAGGGTAGATTTAGGTTAGCTGTTAGGCAGAGATTTTTTACTCAGAGGGTGGTGAGGCACTGGAACAGGTTGCCCAGAGAGGTTGTGGATGTCCCATCTCTGGAAGCATTTGAGGCCAGGTTGGATGGGATTCTGGGCAGCCTGATCTGGTGGTTGACAACCCTGCGCATGGGTTGGAACTACATGATCTTTGAGGTTCCCTCTGACTTGAGCCAGTCTATCATTCTGTGATACGATTCTATGAAAGATCATCTCAGACTCTGAGGTCTACACCCAGTCTGGTACCAGTGGGTGTGGAACAGGGCAAAGAAGAAAATCCCATTGCTTTCACACCCCATTGGAGCCCAAGGAGCCAGGCAGTCCTGGTCTCTCTAAGGGAGAGATGGCATAAGCAAAGGCATTAATTCAGAATTGTGCTACAGAATTATAAAAGCCAGAAATATTTACCTTTGAGTGGGATTATTAAGTAGCCCTAGGCTCAACAAAAAGGTACACAAGAAGTGAGGTATCTGATAAACATCAGTGCTGATAGAGCATGTTAATCCATGTGCTTATGCACATGACCCTCAACAGATTGTTATCTGTGCAACTTCCATTACTTAAGAGAGAATTCTGCTCTTTCCTTAGGACTGCACTATATTCTCTGAGTAATCTAACCTTTTAAGTTGCTTTTTAACCACAGTTGTTTTCATTTAAAATGATGTGATTCTACAACTTCTTGGTATGATTTGTAGTAATTTATAATACATTCCTTCCCGACCCTGTACGAATTGGCAGATTTTCTCTTGGCCTTGTGGTGCTGATAAGCCAGGATTCAGCCCCAGCCTGCAGGACTCTGGACACTGACAAGGTCTGCCTGCCTGTCCATCTTCCCCATGCTCCCAGGACAAAGCCCCCTAGGCTTTGTGGCCTCTGATATTGCCAAGCTCTTCTCTCTGTCCTCATTCCACCTTCAGCTATGGACTTCCCAAGCTGGAAAGCTGCTTGCTGTTTCCTGCTGCATGTTCACCAAGTGAGCAACCAGTATCTGTCAAAGCATCAACGTGCTAATTGCAATACTCACTGACCTTATCAGGCGTGGTCTGTCTCCGAGGCTTCCCTGGGTTTCAAAACACACTATCCTAGAGAGTTTGTGTACAACGAGCAATGCCAACCAGCAGCAAGCAGGCTGATCCCAGCTGCAGAGGGGAATCCTCTCTGCTGATCAAGTGTTTTCACTCTGAGGCATACAGAGGAGCTGCTCTTCTCTCTGTAAAGCCATCTTCACAATCTACTTGAAAAACTCTCCTGCCGGACTCCCCGCTCCCATTTAGCTGCTGGCTTGGTACTTCCTTTGAGAAAGGTAGCTCTCTGTCTTCAGTCTGTGCACCTGACTGCATCTGCAGAGCCAGTTTGTAGTGATTTTATCTCTCTCTGCTTTTGATGGGGCTGTGTTTATAATATGGAGAGTTCTTACTGTTATTCCCACAGACTCAGACAAGAGGCAAGGCTGCCTGTGACTGTACCCAAAAGAGCCAGAGCCCTGGCTGTTGCCTGGCACAAGGCAGCTGAGCCCTCTGGCTATGTTTGTGCTTGGGCCATAATGCCTTGGCATGGGAATTGCAGCACCTGCCCTGTCTCCAGGGAGGATGCTTCTTAGGAGAGCAGTTGAGCATCATTTCAACATAGTTGGGAGGTGGTTCAGGTTATTGAAACCCTCTGGGATGCAGTGAGATCTTGCTCATGCAAGCAGGAGCAAATCTCTTCTTGGAAAGGGTGGATGCTGCTGGAGACAGTGTACAATCTGGTTTGGAAAACACCAAAATTAGTCCTTTGCATCATCAAGCACGGGATGCAAGAAACACTGGAAAAAGTTTCTTGCTGGCAGGTGTGTACTTTGGATCTTAAGAGAGCTGACAGGGAGAAAAACAGATCAACAGATGTTTCAAGATGCTGCACGTAACCCCAAATAATGTCCCCATTGGATCTAGGTGCCCCACTAACCTTCTGTGCTGGTCATAGCAATCCAGATAGGCAGACGTGGACAGTAACAGAAACCCTAGATTAAAAAAGGACAAAGGACAGCGAATCCTTTGACCTCCATGAGCTAAGGCAGTCAGTGTCTCAGGGGTTTACTCGGTGATGAAATTGCAGTGTTGATGTATGCTTTATGGAGTGGATCCTACGCAGCATTAAATGTTTCTTTATCTTTGGAGGTATGTTCAATACTGGTTTTTTCTTTATAAATCGACCAATTGGGCCTCTGGATTGCCAGTAAATAGGTATGAATTTTGACTTAAAGCCAATAGAAAATCAAATTATTAGGAAAGTACAGTTGTACCCACATCGAGTTTTGTCTTGCCCCAGTCTTTGCTCTGTTTGTTCTCTGAACAAACACCAATAGATCGCCCAAGTGCCTTGGCCAGTGGCCCAGCTCCGCACCCTGGTGCCTTCGCCATCACCAGAGGGCTGTGTGGGTGACCAATCCAGCAAACCACAGAGGCGATAAAAAGAGCAAGCCCACGGGTGGGAGTGTGTTTGTGCTTGGGATCAGCTCTAGCCAGTAATTCCCTGGGGACAACTTTACCTCCTAAAGAGGTGACTAATATTGCCATTTAGAACAACTGGTACTGGCTGTCATATTTCAAAAGCTAATTGTGCAAGTCTTTGCATTAGGATAAGGAAATGGGTATTTGAGGAGGTAGTGGATGTATTTCAGTGTTTGCAGAGGTTTGCTTCACAGAGTGTGGATTCATAGGAGGAGCATTCCTTTAGTTTTCCCCCAGTCCCACCATTGCAAATACAATCAACAGACCTGCTTCTGGCATCGTATCTCTCCTGATCTCCTCTTGCCTATGCTTGCCTGCTCCTTCTGCCCTGTACTCATCTCCGTGGAACGGGTCAGCCAGACCCACCACCTCCTCCTGCCTCAGCCTGCAGCCTTGCTGCTGCCTCAGCTGCTGCTTACCGGTGGGGTGAGCTCAAGGAGGTTATGCCAACGTGGCACACAAGTGCGAGCTGTGGTTTGCACTGGGATGCTGCTGGCTTGCTGCTCGGCACCTCGATGGGAACACATACCTCCAGCCTGTTCTCTGTTTGCTACCTTGCTAGCCCTGACTAATGGAGTCCTCCGCTTTCTGCTGCCCACACTGGGCAGTGCCAGCCTTACAGCAGTGGGGTTGGCTGTGCTTTGCCAAACACACTGCAGCTTCCTCGTTCTCTCTTGCTAGTGAGGTGAACAAGCAATAACTGTGACTCATGCTGGCTGCCTAAAAACCACAGGTTAATTATTCATCATTAGTTGTAACCATTTGTGGTAGAAAAGGTGATGACTTTTGAAGGGAGGTGAAAGGAGATTAAATGTTTCTATTTGTTGTCGCTGGTCTCTGTTCTGCTCCGCTCTGCTCTCGGTGGTTTCATCTCAACTGGGAAGCAAGAGCCCCGCAGATCTGATGGGCACCAAGGAGGCCAGCTCCTCCCCAGGGGTGACCGTGGCTCTTACACCAGCTTAATCACCCTGTCCCTTCCTTCACATATGCAGGGAGTGGGAAAGAAAGGGAAGTAATATGTGGTGGCCACCTCTGCAGTTTATGCAGTAGCGTGGCTCAAACATAAGATGCAGTAGCAGTGGAGGTTGCTTTGATATCGTGGCATTGCTGGTAATCCCTGGCTGATGACTGTATTCTGTGTAAGGATTCTTGTGAAATGGCCAATGAGGGGCGGACCATGAAGTCCCCATTGGTAGGCGCAGCAGAGCCCTGTCTCGCCAGAGCCATGGGTTTTCTCCAGAAGCTGCCAGATCCCACCACAGGTGGTTTTGAGGGGTGACTCAAAACCTCAGTGCACTAATCTGGTTGGTCGGAGTTGTAAGATGTGACATAAGCACCATCTACAAGCTGCTACAGGACCTTAACAACCCAATAGCAAAAATTAATGTTAACCTGTGCTTTGAGCTTTGTGGAGATGGGGATCGTAAGACACAAACAGAAGCTGATGATACAGAAACTAACTGGTGAGTTAGTCTCACAAGTCATTAAGCTCTGGAATTGAGCTGTTTCAGCCTTTATTTCAAGACAAGCGTGTGTTCATGTATACGTAGGTCAGTCTAGGTCAGCTTCAAAGCACTGGAGAATCAGTGTGAAACGCCCTCTCCTGCTCTGAGCAGGAAGGCTGATCCTTTCTGAGGGACAGATCTGGTAGCACTAAGGCTTATCCTCTTAGCTGGGAGTGCCCTGCAGCCACAAGCTCAGTCCTGTCGTAAAAAGCTGCTTCTCAGCACTCAGTGGAGTCACTGCTTCAGCCACGGAGGTTCCCTCTGAAGCTGCGGATGTATGTGTGTAAAACGTGCCAGCAACAGTGTAACGTGCGTGGAAAAGTTCACCAGGGTCTGGAGGATTTCCGAAGCTGCCTTTGACTCCTGTGTCTGCAGAGGTGGTTGCTGAAGAGCCGAGCAGAGCAGGAAAGCCCTATGGCATGGGGAGAATCTGCAAGCGGAGCGTAGTGCTGACAACCTGAAGTTGCAACCCTTCCCTTTGGGTGTTTCTAAGAAAGAACATTCTCATGCCTATAATATAAATATATAAATACCTTTAATAATAGACTTTGGAGCATACAGTCAGCAGGGAGATGCTGGAATGTTGCTGGGGTTCACTGGAAGCCAGATGGTCAACTTGTCCTTAAAATCTGCCCTAGTTCAACCAGAGATGCCATAGCTGCCAGCTGTGCTCAGGGCACAGACAGTGTTGTCCTCAGTAGCTGCTGTCTGTAACGTGGGCTCGTGGCCCACAGTGGCCAGGAGCAGTCTGTCTCTGGATTCTGGCAGAAACCAGGCAGGGTACATATGGGTGCATAGACGTGTCGTGGAAGTTGGGCTGTGAACCTCTTCGTGGTGCATGCCTCTGTAGCAAGGTTCTTCGGACCTATCCGGTCCTCCTTAAGGAGATGTGCAGAGCTTCAGGTTTCACTCGGTCCATTAGAAGTTACCAAGTGGAGGGCCTTCGTGCTTTTTTACCCAAATTTCATGTGCCTGGATCGCTTTTGGGTTGAGCCATTCTCTGTGCGTGTGCTTGAGGGAGGTTCTCCTTCAGCTTAACACCTCTGAGACCTGGCATCAAGATGTAAACATCCTACCTGACTCATGGCTCAGGATCGATATTCTGCAGACAGCTGGGATGGCCTGCGAGCCTCCTGTCTCATAGCTGCTCCTGCAAATCCCCCAGTCGCTGCAGGACCTGTGTTGCTGCGGTCCAGCACAGTCCCGTTAGCTCCTTTTGGAAGCCCACCTTCCCTGTATGGCCTTTACTTGCCAGAGAGCATTTACCCGGCTCGCTGCAAAGGCAGTATCTTCCTGATGTATCTTAGCACTTTATTTTAGCAAATATACAGCACATTTGTATTATGTACAGGTACTGCCAAATGACCAGAGACACCCAGGGTTTCTCTGAATACAAGCGAAGCTTGGGTAACTTTCTTTGGCTTTCATCTCTGCTGTCCTCAATGGCTTCACACACCCCTTTGCTGAGTGTTAGAAGGATCCATCCTAGCTGCATAGAGCTCCAAAGAGATGCATGCACTATATAAAGCCTGTTTGCATTGTGATTTATCTGCACTCCAGCTGAGGCTTTCCACGGCCCCGAGGAGGGAGGCTAGAGCAGTCTGCCTGTACAAGTACAGCCTGGGGAACAAGCCTCCTACATTCAGATGGATCAGTAGGGAAAGCTGTACTCTATGCGTTATGTTTCACTATGTCATCTTCTACGAGCTGCAGAAGATGGGGTTTAGTAGAACGAGGCTAAATGTCAAATGCTGGATAGTGGCGTTCGAGCTGGTGGACAGGATGATGTTATTTTCAGCAAACAGGTAGAGCATCGTGATGAGATCTACTGCATTGCTGCTGTTCTGGACATCTCGCTCCCAGAGGGGTGGTGCGTTCTTGTTTTCCGTATTCTGCATCATCAGCCTCAGTGAGCCCTTCTCCAGGTCAGGAGAAAAGACGCCCTTCAGGGACACCACGTAGAGGCCATCACAAGGGATCCTGATGGAGCCATTTATGACAGGAATGGAGGTAAATTCAGCGCTGAGATTCATGGCCACTCCTGCGATGCTTTGACCTGGAACAGAAGAGAGAAAAGATGATCCCATTAAGGCAGATGTCTTCTTGAAAGAAGGCAGTTTTGTACTGACTACGTGCAGGAAGGGTGGAAGAACATGGGAAAGGAAGAGACTGAACTAGGGAATGGGGCAGACTGGAGCTAGATTATCATCTGTGCTAGACACGCGTGATCTGCAGTGAAAGTTTCCAGCTTCCCATTGCTGAGCATGCTGCACTTTTTGGACTGCAGCTCCAATTTGTATGAATAATTCCCCCAGGTTTCTGTTTATATACTATTTATTTACTCTATTTCTTAGTTAAAATAAGACGTGTGAGTAAAGCATTCCTGTGAGTTTAGGAAGTACGGATTCTTCAAAAGAACAATAGAAAATAGAAGTATTATATAAGAGGAGGGAAAAGTTACCTAAGCTGGAAGGAAGGAGAAAAGAGATGTGGGCGACAAAAATCCCTGCCTTTGTGTTTGGTTCTTTTTGGAGAAGGAAGGATAACGAGCAGTGCAGACAGAGTCAGAAGGAATAAGTGAACACAGAGCAGAGTCAGGAGAAATTAAAACTTTAACATGAAAGGTTTTCTCTGGGAATGGGCTGTCTCAGTTCCCAGAGCTACGCTGGAAATGTTCTCCTGCTGTGCTGTGCGCCACATTGGGAGGCTGATGAGAAATCATCATCGGGTCCCTGTCTGGGCGACACAGCCCCCGCTCTGCGGTGGGCAGGATTCCCAAGCTCTTTCTCTAGAAACACGGCTTCCTATTGGGTTCGGCTGTCTGCTGCCCTCCTAACGTTCTCCGAATGTGCAGACAGCGTTCTAATGGCGATGTGGAAATTTCAGTAGGTGCTCCTGTTGCCGAGGTGCGGCGTGGAGCGGAGCACACAATGTACGCGGTGCACTGAGCGCTGCTGCTTCTGCCACCGTCCGTGTGCTCGCTCTTCCCCAGGAAATCATTTGCATTTTTCATAAATCAGGAAATCATTTACTTGTTTCAGAAACACCCCAAGAGGGTACTGTGTGTACTCAGTACATTCTCAAAAACACGTGTTTTGTTCTTTAAAGGAGCGAATGCTTGTTTTAGTGTGGAAGCATGGGCTGCAGAACGCTGCTCCAATTTCCTGTTTCTACCTGCGGAGGAAAACCTCACTGATGGGCTTTGCACCTGGCGGCACTGTCCTTCTTCCCAGCGCTGTCCTGGCCTTGCGCCCCACCAAGGCCACAGCGCCGGGCACTGGGGCTGCCAGAGCCCCCAGCCACCACGGGGACCCATCTGGGAAGTGGGACAAGTGCCCCAGAGCACCTGGAGACCCCTGCCCGGCCGCCCACCCACCTGTGTACCGGGTGTAGGTCCACTTGAGTTTGTTGCTGTGAGGCTGAAAAAGTAAGAAGAGAAAAAAAAAATAATCCATGTTAATGCACCGTTGCTTCTGCTGGTTTTGCTTTCATTTCCCTGCTGGGAACGGGACTGTTGCTAGCCAGCTATGCACCTTGCTTGCTCATATTAGCATCGTTATTATTATCATAAAGCACAACTTTAGAGTACTTCCCAGCCAGTCTAACCTCAGCTGGCTGCTGAGCACACCGGGGGCATTCAGTCCTGCTTGGAAAAACATCCTGGTGAGCGTGACCAAGGCAGACCAAGCAGCAAGGAAGGACCTCAGGGTGCAGAGCCTCTCTGCATGGCTGCTCTAGAGCAGCTGGCAGCCGAGCATGCCTACCCACGGGGCTGGACATGCCCTGTCTGTCACCCACATGCTGCAGGGCGCCGAAAGGTGGCTCTGGCTTTGCAGGCTCAGAACAAGTGCTCTCGGTGCATTCTCTGCACCCTGGGTCAGGCTGTCACAGGATGCGGCGCTCCCAGTGGCTCCCTTAGAAGTGCACTAAGACATGTTTAAAATTGGTTTGCGTTTTACGAGTATAACAGAAAAAGTGAATGCAAATAGAGAAGTGGGTATTTTAATGATCAGATATGCAAAACACCAAGCTTCTGCATTAGGTTTTTTTAAATCTGAACTTAGCATCTCAAACACATCTCTCATCTTAACCACAGGAGGCCCAAATCTGCAGTGTCTTCACAACCACAATTCTTCAGTATCTTGCCGATTAAAGAGTGACAGATTGGGCTGGCTGCTGTGTTCTCTTCTCTGCCTATGCCATGGGTTTCCAAAGACGTGTCAACACGCACCTGACCAGCTGTCTTTTGTGTGTTTGACCCCATCTGTTACAGAAACGACAGCAGTCTGCTCACTGTGAGCTCATGAATAGTGCTGGAAGCAGCAGACTCGAGGGTGAGCACAGACGCACTGACCCGTGGGTTCAGTGCTGCACCCTGGCAGAGGCAAGCGGGCAGGGAAGGTGTTCGGAGTGGCAGCCCGCTGTGCTGTGTGTGTTGGAGTGTGAAGTGGGTGCTGGCAGCGGAAAGGTCTGCTCTGGCACCCTCTAGTGCTGTTACAGCTGATGCCGTGCTTGTGAGTCTGGATTCAGCTGCCTAAGAAAAGCTTTTATTGTGTCATCGCTAACTGGCGCTGCTGAAACGTTACTGATCCTATCCATCGCCGCAGCGGCTTTGAGGCTCCACGTACTATGTTTCTAGGTGCCCAAATGTACAAGCATCTCACCCTTTGACTCAAGCAGCTGAAATTTCCAGGTACTTTCCCAACAAGATAGCTAAGTGCAGAACTGCTGAGCTTCTGAGGTCAGGCAGCATCCACTGAGAGCTGTCCAGTCTGGCTGTCAGTGGACAGGGTCTCTTAAAACACGTGTTTGGGACAAACTTGTGGCAATCCTAAAGATGTCAGCCCCTTTGTCACTAAGGCTCTTTACACGTTTGACGCATCTTTGGTGAAGCCTTGAAGGACTTCACCGTTATCTACTAATCTAATACATTTTAGGTGACTGTGCACTGAAAGTGAGTTGTACGCCAGGACTGTGACCGTATCTGTCTCATCTACAGTAAACCTCTGTAAAATTACTTCCCCTGCACCTTTCCCTGCTCTGTTCAAGCAAAACCATCTTGCAATAGGTCATTAGGAGCCGCTGAGCTCCCAGTGCCATTTATTTCGCCTGTATTCATCAGTAGGGAGTTTCACACCCTCTGACTATACCTGCAAGCAGCCTGCCCTTGGTCTTCCCCATCTGGCTCAGCAAGAGGAGGTAATTTCAGCAGAGATGGGAAGTCATGAGCATTGCAGATACACAATTTACCATTGTCAGTAGTTGCTCATTTGGAGGCCACAGCTGAGGCTTGCTCTCCTAGCCACGTGGTGATATAAACCCGCTTGCTGTACATTTTTGTTAAGTGCATTCTGCAGTGCAGATTCTCGCATTCTTGAACATGTTTCATAACATTATTTATACTGTGTTTTCACTGAATAGTCCAGTGGGATTTGGGGATTTGTGAGGACAATGGAAAGTAATCAGACATGGTCTTGTAATTAAAAAGCACGGCTACTATCTGACTACCGAAGTCAGCACAGCACTCTCCTGCTATGGAGCTTCCCAAGAGCAGGGACAGCCTCTTGGTCACCGTCAGGCCCCAGCTCTCTGAGCCTGCCACCCAGGTGATGCTGTGCCCTCATGCCCAAGTCTGTCTCCCTAAACTGTGCCAAGAGTCAGGTCTGATTATCACCGCTGCCTCTGCTTTCTTAAGGTCAGTCCGTGGTTATCCTACAAAGCCCTGTAATTCTCATGCGATGAAAGACCTCCCAGGGTACAGCCCACGGTCAAAACAGGGCACCATGGCTAGATGCTTAGAGCAGTGGGAACAGGTTCTGAGCCTGCACTTAGCAAGTGGTTAAATCTGGAGGAGTCCTTCCTGGTGAATCCCAGGGCCTCGGCTTTTCATCTGCTGCGGTCGCTGCTCCCTGAGCACCCTGTTTCAGTCATTTCTATTGAGGAGGGAAACTCCAGGCCTGCCTGTCCCCTCCTCATCAGCTTCTGTCTAGGGTTTGTAAGGCTGACAGGCAGCACTGCCATCTTTCTCTGGTGGCAGAAGCCTTGAGTTCACATTTTTACAGAACAGAGAGCTGCTGAGAGTTGAGGAGTTGCAACCAGAGTGGGACTCTAAAGAGATTTCTGCGTTTCATAGAGCTGTAGAATTGTTTGAGTTGGAAGGGGTCTTTAAAGGTCATGTAGTTCAGCTCCCCTTCACTGAACAGGGACACCTACAGCTCCATCAGGCGCTCAGAGCCCCATCCAGCCTCACCTTGAATATTTCCAGGGGAGGGGCATCCCCCACTTCTCTGCGCAACCTGTGCCTGAACCTCACTGCCCCTATCGCTACCCTTATTCAAGCAGGGCATCACAGCTTCCCCATCTCCTTCAGCTTTAAATGCAACTTCTCTCAAAAAAAAAAAAAATAGTAGAAGACTGAACTGAATGAAATGTGTTATCTCTTAGCATTATCAGCGACATCATTGTGAAGTTTAACAACTGCCATGTTGCACAGAGCATGAGCGTCTTCATTACACAGCAAAGCACCGAGAGCGCCAGGCTGTCTCTCCCTTGCAGTGTCATATGCCCGGCTTGCTTCTCTGTCATGTCTAAGTGAGGGGAAAGAATGAACTCTGGTAACATGAAGTGCAACGCACTTCAAAGTGATCACCGCTCCTGGAGAAGATGTGGGAGGGGTAACTAGTGCATAAGCAGCGCTGAAATAGCAGTGAAAACTTGTTGACAGTCCACCAGTCTGCAGGCACGTGAAAGAGAACAGTGTATTTGCTGCAAGGTTTGCTAAAATTGTGCAGATCTCAAGCATCTCAGTTTGGCATATAGTCTGCAGTACGTAAATGAAACCGACCGGTCTCAGCAGAGCATCTTTCAGCATCTTTCTCTTGTGTTCACACACAGGCATGTACTGTCCTCTGCAGATATAAATGGCTGTTCCCAAAGCCCAGTGCGCATGCAGCCTGGGAGCACTGTAGGGTTTCCAGGCTCTTACTAGAGCTGTCACAAGCTAGCTTGCATTCTGACATATCTACCTGCACATGTAGTATATTTTAAAACTCAGGAGGTGCTTATGAGCCACGTGGCTTCTGGTCCTTCATTTTGCACTGATCAAAAGCAACTATCCACTCACACAACCTCAGTTAATTAAAAGAGCGTACAAGCTCCACTAGCAACTGCTGAGGTGGTGGGGCCAGAGTTGCAGTGGGACAGACCTCTTCCACGGGTGCTGCTGCATAGCGCAGTCCTGGAACCATCCCACTTCTTGGCAACCTGTCCCCCAGCCCTGTACTTGGTGATAATGGGCACTATTTCGAGGACAAGAGGTAAAAGAAAGGCGTGAGAATTATTAAGGAATGCATCAGAACCTTACAGCCAGAATAGGGATAAACCTTTGTCTTTTCTTACAAAATCCCATACTAAGTTCTACAGGCCAGCAGACAACGGGTTGAACGTGAGCTCTTACCGTCCAGAGTTGCAGAGAATCTGTACCAAGGTAAATCAAGCAGGCAAGCAGTAATATCCACTGAGCGGCTGCGGACACGAGGTACAGCGTGTTCCTCTTTGCTTGTCCTTTTTGCCAGCCCTTCCACTCATCATCACTCATCATGCCAGCAGGTTCCTTTTCACAGTCCTTCTGGTCACTGTGCTTTCTCAATTCCGTATCTGGCTGTCCTTCCATCTCTGCCAGCAGGGCAGGGACGAGGAGCACAGAAGGGCCTGTGGAGCACAAGCAGATGAGATAGGTGCTCCTGTCCCAGGAGCAGAAATGAAATGAACACGCTGCCTTCAGGAGAGGGTTTTATGTGCACAGAGAGGCAGGCGGGGGAACTTCTTTGTGACTAATCTGAATTTCCCCTTCCTTCTTTCTTTCTTTCTTTCTTTTCTTTATTCTTTTTTTTTTTTTTTTTTTTTTGGTGAATGTGGGGGCTGTTTGTTGCATCCCAGTTCAGTTTTGAGTAAGGGCCCTTTGAATGTAGATGTGTTTATGTCTTTCATAGCTTCAGCTGTGGATCTCTTGATATGTGATGTTTCCAGTGGTAGCTAAGAGTCGGATGGACACCGATCTCTCTGAGCAGCCTTTTGACAGTAAAAGCTCTCATCTTTCTGTTCAGCCACAGGTTGGGGGTTTACAGAGCTGGCTGCCTGCCTGGTTTGTGCAGTATGATGCTGCCGAAATCTCCTTTCTGTAAAGAAGCAATTAATAGGAGGGAATATGGGCCAATTGGAAAGCATAAAGAATTGGAGACAAAATACGCGCTCTCTATTTCTCTTCGCGTTTGTCTTGTAGCCTTAAGGTCATAGGATGCTGCATGAGAGTTAAGAGGGAGAAAATGGAGAACTGCTCGTGGAGCATCTCTTATTGCACCCGTTGAAACCTGCACCCTGCCCCTCCAAGTGGAGGGACACCCCTGGGCCATTGAGGCTTCCCTCCTGGAAGACCACTGGCTGCCTTTCAGGACACTGAGAACTTCGAATGCAAATGCAGTTTTTCTTACATGTGTCCAAGGGTCTGTATTAAATGTTCCCCTGCGGCCTCTCGTCCCAACGCTCCCCCTTGGCTTAGTCTTCTTGTGACACCCGCATGTGATGTGTGCAGTTGATACATGTCAGTTGCCTGCAGCAAGGGCCGTCTCCTGGGCATGTTTTGGGTGGCAAGATTCAAAGCCTCTTTGGAGGCTGTCCACCACTGCTCTTTCTGCCACTCTTTGAGCCAGAATTTTTCTGTTGTAAATCACCATGTCATGACTAAAGTCAGGTGCTACCTTCTCCCAGTGAGGATCGGGCCCATTGGGAGCGTTATAGTACATTTGTCTGTCAGGTATGAGTTGTCAGAAGTTTCCCTTCCCCAAAATGTTCTCTTCTAACTCGTCACGAGGCACGTGTCCTGACGATCATGTACTCCGCATGCAGAGAAAGCAAGAGAAAAGGTTTTTTTTTCATGTGTTTTTTTTCCATTTAAGCAAGGATATTTCTTACAAACGTGAACTGAACAATGGGCAGAGTGCAGCAGTTGGGTGAGCAACCTGCCACGAGAACACGCAGCTCCTCAGCGCGCTTGTTCCTGAGAAATAACCTCCGTTGCCAAAAGCTGTTGGGTTGAGTCAGGAATACACTCCGGGGTTTGTCTTGAGCCAAAAGTCATGGAAACTTACTGAAAAAAAATGCTCAACCTTACAATTTGCTGTTACTTCTTGGGTGCGTGGAAATTCCTGTTCCACTTCTGCCAGCAGCTGCTCAATGGGGCATGCTCGAGCCCCACGCTGAACCCCAGCTCACCCAGGGGTCCAGGAATAACCATAACGCTCTTTCCTTGTCCCAGATATAACTGATGCCACAGTGAGGGGAAGTGATGCTGCCTCTGAGAAGTTCCTTCTGACCTAGATGGCATTGTTCCCAGGGCTGAGCTCAGGCTTGGCCAAGACCTGAAGAGGAGCAAGGCAATGCTCTGTGGTGCTGCAGAGGCCCACTGACGCTGGGGGGGACACGGAAAGGGAGGTTGTTTGCTCCCATAGGTCTGCAACATCCTATCTCATCTACCCGCTTCCATGAAAGGTCCCCAGGATACAGACACCGTGTTTCCAGCCCTGGTGTCCATCCATAACAGGCTTAGTGAAGAGGTTTATCAATCTTAATGTGTCTTCAGAGTAGCTTTCCAGTGGGGAAAAAAATCTACCTCTGGGTCCTTCCCTATGGCACCATTTTCAGCCACCTGCAGCACCTGGCAGTGCTGGCTGGGAAGCTGGGACCAGGCTCCACTGGTCGCACAGGAAAGGCAAGACATGCTGAGGGTCTGTCTGGGCTGCAGACATCTGCACCTCCGTGTGCCCTCAATGCCTGCCGCGGGCACAGCTCGGGGCAGGTGCCCAGCACTCACAGTCCCCATGGCAGAAGCAGGAGAGGGGCACCGTGGGGTGGGCATGTCCCCAAGCCTGTGTTCCTACCTGTAGCAAGAGCCACCAGCAAGTGGCTGCCGAGGCAGCCGGCGCAGGTCTGGTACAGCCTGCCAACGAGCCTGGCAGCATTTCAGTGGGGAATCACTGCAAGAGAGAGTAATCATTACACCGCATCTGCCTTCCTGGAAGAGTAGGCACTGCCGTGTACCAGAGCAGCTCTGCCAGGTGCAGCAGCCTGGGCAGCTCTGCCCTCTGCTCTCCCCTCCTGGCCCTCCAAGGAAGGAAACGGTTTCACCGTTGCTGTTTGGTTTCTACAGAAATACTGGAGATGCTGAGCTAAGGCATTCCGAACCGCCGCGATCCTGTAACGCTCGCCTTTTGGTACGCGCCTTTGATCCAGACACAGTGTCTCACTTCTCCCTTCCCGACTTTGGATATTGCACTGCTTTTGTTTCTAAAAGAATGTACCCTGAAAATGTGGGTGGAGGTTGTGCATATGTATTTCTGAAATTGCTTTGTCATTTCTGTACTCCCCCAGTGCAAGTGTCGCTCAGCCTGGGTTGACAACACAGGCGGCACTGAGGATCGAAAGCTGCATTTCAAGTAATGTATCTGGCATTGTGTCCGAAACAGGAAAGAGGACAGCTCATTCAGTATCATCATGAACAACGATGCACAAACTATCTTCCGCGGTTTTAATCGCCTTCATCTTGTCCGCCTGCCTTGCGTATTGAAACCCAAGTGCATGCAGGGTTGGCGGTTTCAAATACGCGCTGTGAGAGCCCCTGCTTGCACTCCTACAGGAAATCTTCCTGGCCTCTGGTTTCAGTGTTTTTCCAAAGAAACGCTCGCCGGTGGTACCGACAGCAAAATCATTCCAGCCAGAACTGGTGGCTAAACCTTGGCTAAAGTACGTTGGCCGTGGTTGAGGCTCAGTCCTGCAGTGTGACCCCCGTACCAGGTCTTGGAGCCACAAGCCATCAGTGTCCCCATGCCATGGGGCTGCTGTACTCCAGCCCGTGGCACGAGGCAAAGAGCATCCTCACCATAAACCGCAGCTCCTGGCCCGCTGGGAGCAATGCACACATGTGGGGGCTCTTCCCCAAGGCCTGGCAGAGCCCAGGGCACCCTTCCCAGTTCGGTTCCTATTTGCTGGGAAAGCACTCTTAGAACCCCAAAAGGAGGAAACTGGGAGTTACGTGGGTCAGATGAGCTTCTCAGAAGAATAGGGGAACATCTGATTGAACTGTTTATAAACATCTAGAAAGAAAAAGGAAATGAGAAGCAACCAGTGTGGGTTTCCAGGAACAAAAGCTAAAGTTGCCCTGTGAGGGACAAGAAACTTGGGCAGAGGAGCAGCTGTAGGGATTTGTGGTGCCTTTGGTAGGAGATTTGACTCTTTTTTTCATAACACTGATGATGAAAGATCCGTATGAAATCACTGCTAGGCAGAAGTAGAGCACGTTGAGTGATGATTGATGGTTCGGTGTCGAAATGGAAGGACCTGTCCTAAATTCAGCACCGCTCTGCAGTTCTGGAGCTCCAGCTTTTTTGGGCACGTCTGGCACTGAGCTGGGCAACACTGATGCCCCTTTGGAGGCAAAGTCCCTCGGGCCCTTTTTGGCTCTTCCCAGTAGTCTGTGCCTCTAATTTAAAGGGTTGGCATCCACTTGGAGCGGAGTACTAGCAGAGCACCGCTGTTGCTCTCATTGGTGCCACCAAGTAGTGCAACTTACGCCCAGTGTGGTTACTGTCCTTTTGCACGTGCTTCCTTAAGCAAAAAAAAAAAAGCCAAGTGTAAGAAAGGCAACATTTTCACCCAGGTCTTGCTGCTAAGTGTGTGCCCCAGCTAGGGCCCTCTAATGCTTCCAGCAATAATTTAACTGAGCCAGTCTTCCTTGTCAAGGTTAAAGCATTTTGCTCCAGAATCCTGTAGACTCCCGCTCCAGTGTCTTGCAACCACGTGAACTATTTTTCACCCTTTGGTTTTGTTTTCATGTGACATTTTCATGCTCCTCGCTTATAGCCACTCTTTGGCTGCTAATGCTCCGAGGATTTCTGCCAGCAGAGGCACCGGGCCAGGATGCTGTATGAGTCAGACTGCTTTTGGCAGTGTAAAGCAGAAAAGGAAATTGTGAAAATGCTTTGAAATCATAAATCAAACTCTGGACATTTATGTGGAGGCAAGACCTCACTGGGAGGTCCTAAACATAAGCCCACCCTCACAGGGTGATGTTGCTTTCTACCTTCCGATGGCTTAAGTTTGACCATGGGCAGGCAGAAGGCTTGGTGCCAAGGCAATAGAAATCGTAGGGTCATTAAGAGCGGAAAAGACCTCTAAGATCATCAAGTCCAATCATCAACCCACTAATCCATGTCCCTCTGTGCCACATCTCCACGATTCTTGAATGCCTCTAGGGACAGTGACACCAATGCCTCGCTTCAGAGCACTGTGCTGGGATCTTTCCAAGTGAGCAGCTCTGCATGAGCAGCGGGGCAAGCGGCATCACCGCAGCACCCCTGCAGTCCTACTGCTCCATGTAGCCATGTTCCCCGGGGTTGTCACAGGGGTTGTTGCAATCCTCGGGCCAGGAGAAGGCTTTTTTCCAAGGGGATGGTTGCACAAGCCTGATTCCGAGATCTGGCTGCGTTAAGCACAGAAAATCCAGGCAGGATTAGGGCTTCTGATAGTGCCAGCGGGTTTTCCCGACCCGTAGGGACTGCGGTGTGCCCAGCATAGGCCGGGCAGCATCTGGAGCAGAGCTGCATGTTTGATGGCAGCATGCAATGGCCGTGACACAGTGCTGAGCTCCCAGTGAGCCACAGTGCAGTTCTGTGCAGTCTCAGAGCCAGGAAAGGTCGGTGTCCCCTCACGAGCAGTGGCATGTCACAGCAGAGCGGTGAGGTTCTAAGGCCAGCTGTAGCCCCCTTTTCTGCACAACCAGAGGTTTTTCCAGTGCTGACGGTGACCTCTGCCTTGAGTGTTATCTCTTTCCAGTGAGCCCCTGTGGATTTTGCTACTGCCTCCGAGTGGACTCACTATTCACTCACTACGACCCCAGCTGAGTGGGCAGGGGCTGAGTGTTTGCTCTGGCACCTCTGAAAGGTCGAGGTGAACTTAGTCATACCAGTTTTCCTTCCTGTTCCTCAGTAAGAAATCACACCCGCAGCGTACCATTAGATGGTAAAACTACAGGAGGCAAAAATCAAATGCATCTTTCTTTTGATGTTCTTCTAGAGAAGGGAAACAATTGATGCCAATAATAATAAAAACTAATGGTGAAGCTCACACTTAAAAATGCAGATGCTGTTGCAGAGCTGCCGGGCTCAGCCAGCTTCGCTTCCAGTGAAGCTTCCTGCAGGGTTGGAAGCCCCAGGAAGGGATGTGCAGCCAACGGTGCTCCATATGCAGCCCTGTCCTGGGGAGGGTTAAGGATGTGGCTTCTTTGGTTTATCTGACGCTGTCTTCATCAGTCTGTCTGCTTCCCCTTACTACCCCCATGGGAGTTTTTTTGTTTCCAAAGTCAATCCTTTTAAAGGCTGCGGCTCCTGATTCTTTCTGTGGGTCCCTAATGTTGCATTAAGCAGTTGGAGGAGCGCAGGACGAGTATTCCTGTCCCAGCTAAGCCACTGAGAACCCCCATGTAGTGCTATTTCCTACTTGAGGAGATGAGTCATTTTGTCCTTTCGCTGATATTTTATTGGGATCGGACAGTCAGCCGTCTCTAACCATGATGCACGCAATACCACTGTATGTGCCGATGAAGATCAAGATCATTATCCATTAATGGTGGGACAGGGACTAACTCAAGACCTGGTGTCAGCAGGAGTACGCTGACCGCATGATGCCGTCTTCCACACGTACATTATGAACTCTTTCCCTTTTTTGTTTTCTGAGCGTTGTTTTATCATTTTTAGCAGCTATCAGATTAAACGTCTGCCAAAATCGTTTCCTTCTTAAACGCTTCTGAAAGAGCTCTTGGTTTTTCCATCCACAAACATTTAGCTGCTTTTTGTTGTTGTTGTTGTTCCATCTGGTCAGCTTAGCTCACAGTTTCCCCCAATTTATATTAGATCTGATGAGCCATCTGGTGCCTGTATTACCGACTGGGACTGCCCTCTGCTTGCTCGCTCACGCCGGCCATCATCAGACAGTGGTCGCTACTTCCTAAGCAACCACCACCTTTAGAATTAAAGCCCCTTTCCTTGCTCTGAGAAGCACCGCGTGCGGCCTGTCCTGCTGCTGCAGGGACGTGCTGGGAGTGGGCACCTTGCTCAGCCTCGGCAGGACGGCAGAACCTGCTGGCCGGTGGCTTTCTCTTTTATCCTCCATTCCTTTTATTTGTGGAAGACCGAACGGCCTAAGATGCAGCTTGAATGAATGGTTGGGAAGTTATTTTATACCAACGCTGTCCCTTAGGTTTAATCTTTCACCTTTGAGACAGATGAAGTCTGAGCATCCAGATGTCCCCTGAGGTTTTAAGGCATACCTCAAGCAAGTTGCACGCTCAGTGTGACGTGAACCTCACAGCCGGAGCAGCCAATACTTCTCGGCTGCCGTGTACCTCTTGCAGCACTACAAAGTGAGCGGCCCCGATGCTGCACGCTGTGCTGGGTAGGACCCCCGGGTGCTTGCAGGAACAGCCCGCAGCCACAGCGGATGGGAGCGCCCACGGCCGTCACACGGCCATGCATTTTGGTACGCGCGGGGCTCCCCAGATGAGTGCGTGCAGCCCCTCTGCACCGCATGCTTGGAGGGCAGCGAGACAGCAGCGAGAGCCCCAGATGACTAAGCCTGGCCTGAGGTTTTCTCTGTATTACGCACAGCAGCCCTCGCATTCCGATGGGCTTTAACAGGAGATGGCACCGTGGCTCCCAACCCTCGCTCTGGGAGCCCACCTCATGGCTGTCACCCTGCCAGCCCCCGGGTACATGGGCAGCTGTAAGAGGGGTATGACGCTGCAAGAGCTGTTGTGAGCTGTTAGCCCTGTGCCGTGGGTGTTTGCTGCTGATAGATGTTTTGTTTTCTCCCTCAGTTGCTGCTTTCAGAGGTCCGTAAGTGAAATACAGACAGCCGTGCTGGGCTCTAGGGAGGGTTCTAAGGACACGAGAACGCAGCAGGGTGTCAGGGCAGGTTCTGGGGGCTGCAGGAGCAGCTGGGAGGGGATGGGGCAGCCAGCTGTGTTTGCTTACAGGGGTCCCTCTGGGAAAGCCTGTGCTGAGGTTGCTTTGTGTTGGGGTTTGCCAAATCCGGCAGCCGGAGACAGATGAGGGTGCTGCGGCATTGACATCCCAGCAGTGGCACTGGGCACGCACAGACACTGTGCGTGTGTGCATACAGCACGCGCATGTATAGATGCAGCACATGTATACATGCAGTTCATGTGCGTGTACACAGCCACGCAGCTCAGCACATGCACAATACCCAGTCCCTCACAAACAGCACAAGTGGCCTCACCCTCTTCCCCTTGCTGACAAATCAGCGTGGAAGCTCGCAAGCAGAAAATATACATGTCTGTGCAATAGATTCCTGCAGTTGCTGCTACGAGGCACAGTCTGTGCAGCCGATCCCCCTGATTCCCACACCACTTACCCCAGTCACCAGCTGCTCTGGCTTGCTGTGTGCTAGCACCTGCATGCACCACTGTGCATCCTGCACCCCGGTTCCTCCCGCTGCTAGGGCTCCAGGCTCCCTCCAGGTGCTGCTGCTTCCACTTCCTTATGTGCCCCATGCAGCGAGCAGAGCCCCTCACCAGGTAGACAGCTATAAGGAGAGCTCAGTCAGAACACACGGCACAGCCAGAGTGACACCCCAGCGCCCTTTTTGTCCCCTTTTCCCTGTGTTTTTCCATGCTTGTTCCTCCCCAGCCTGCACTGGTCCCTCCCTTCCCACCCCTCTTTGTTCTTCCCACAGCATGCCATGATAAGCCCTGTACAATCCCCGAAGGCTCTTCTTGGCATCCCCTAGCAAGTCCTGTGCCTTTGGGTCATCACGCCTTGTGCTTTCCGGACAGGCAAGAGAGCGCTGCGCTCCTGGGGGCGGACGCAGGGGCCCTGGGTGTGTGTCAGCATCTGATCCCAGCGGTACCCTGTCCTTTCCTGCCCGCTGCCTCTGGAACACAGGCACTGAACAACACATCAGGAATGTGGCTTTTCTGTTCCTTTCCAATAGCTGCAGCCTCCAGGACTCCTGCGCCGATACCGCATGGAAAGACTGCTGAATATTTTTACCACGAGACTATAGGAACGGTGAGTTATAACTCTGGCATTTCATGACAGCCTTTTCTTGGTAAATTATCCCCTTCATGTTTAGTGTTCAGGGATTCTGTGCTTTTTTAAGTAAGTATGCGGGATATTTTTAGGTCACTAAAAGAATGTCTAATTTTAGAAGCTTTTGCAACACATTAGTCAGCCCGTAAGAGGGAAGAGTTCACTCCCCTGAGATAACTTTTCCCTGCCAACACACACTCTCCCATTAGGGCTCAAAGAGGGAAGGAGCCCACGTTGTCTTCTTTCATAGCTTCTCCTTCATTGCTGCTGCCCGGGGCAGGGAGGGAGCTGTGGTGGCCAGAGCCACTGCTCTTGTGTTAACAGCTGCTACAGCCACAGGGGCTGAGATGCAGCTGGGTCAGTGCAGAAAAATGCCCTGTGCGCCAATGTGATGCAGAACCCCTCTGGCCGGGGTCTGCTGTGGGCAGGGTGCTGTCCCAGCCAGGAGCTAGGAGTTGGTTCATCCCCACTGTGCGGGTAAGCACACAGTCAGAATCCCACAGAGGTCCTTTATTCTTAGCAACCTGTGGTGCCCGCGGCTCAGCACGTGGACACATTTCCTTTGAGATTTGAGGAAGAAAAGCATTTGCATGTGCCTTAACTTGCTTCAACTTGTCTGACCCGGGTCTAGCATTCAGTAAGGTCCCTGCAGGATTTGCCCATGGCCAGGCTGCTTTCCCCGACTTTGACGACTCGATTGCGACGACTCGTCGAATTCTACGACTCAACGACTTCGACGACTTCGACGACTTCGACG